>BDMV01000003.1:35396493-35675326 GCA_008326285.1 Oryza officinalis
CCACACATGGCGAGTGCCCTTGCCACGCCGTCCTCCCCATATGTTTCCCTCAAGGTAGACCCTGCTGTCGTTTATCCCTCCTAACCACTCCGGATCTAACGCTCCTCACCGTCAACTCCACCTAATGCCCTCTTTCAACCCCACAACTCCGACTGTGGCTCCACCATCTCATCGCCCGCTCATCGCTAGTCCAATCATCGCCCGCGTCCATCCCTCTAAGTCTAGGAAAACCCATCTTCCCCCTGCTCAAATCCTCTCTAAATTGACTCCCACCCTAGTTTCTCTGTCTGCCGATTCGTAACTGGCATCAATGCTAGGCACAGATGTTTTATATAATTCTTGCCATTGCAAGAATTCGAACTCGAGACCTCTACCCCACATGCACCTATCCTTATCAACTCACCTACACATCAATTTTGTTAGTAACTGGATATTTTTCCTTTTGACCAATCCTAACCGATATTTGAATCTTAAATTTAAGTATCTAAAATAACTCAAATGAAAATGTTGTCAACTACAAAATCATAGATCTTGTCGAGAGCTACAATTTCCATATAAACTTTGTCACAATCCGAGTCCGTAAGAAAAAGTTAAGTTCATATATCCGAAATTAGCACTAATATGGTTAGGGTCATCAGTGCCAGGTCATTAGAATACCCGACACTGATTTCTTTTCCCGCTAAAAGTCTAGTCATCTCGCTCCAAATGGTAAGATCCGGCATTGATGTGTTACTTATCAGTGCCAATTAGTGCCAAGACCTAGCACTGAAGGGTTACCGAACAATTAGTGTCGGATAATTATAAGACCCGACACTGATATCTCCTCATCAGTGCTGGGTGAAGCATGTGTATAGCGTGAATTTGGTTTTTGAGGCTGAAAACCATCATCAATGTCGGGTTTTCTCAAACCAACATCGATGAGGGGGCACTGATTTGCTCTGTGGTAGTGAGGATGTCACCGCCACCGCCACCAACAGGAAGTCATCTCCTCTATCGCTATGATCACTGGTGATTCTTTTCCCTGTCCTTTGGTCGGAGATTAAAGACGGTTCCTTGGCCGTTGGATTCCAGGGAGCAATGTGACTAAGATTTTGGTCACTTTAGAACTATTAAATCTCTCTCTCTTTTTCTAATATGAAAATGGTTAGAAAAAAATGGAGGGATTACTTATTACTAGCAAGGGTTAGTTCTTATCAGCTTGTACACTCAGCTACTTCCTCGTTTATTGTGAGCACGCTCACTACAGTGCTAAATGATACGTTTCGTAAAAAAATTAATATGAAAGTTTCATTCAAAAAAATCAAATAAATATATTTTACATATATGACATAAAAGTCCACAAAAATTCTTGCAATTTTTCAACTGTCGGATTAATTTTAGATTCGTGGGCACCCACCTAAACCTAACCCACCCCTCTTCTCCCCCTTAGCACCGCCATGACATGGGCTCGAGTGCTCGATGCCACCACTGCATCACTACCTGGCCTCGCGCGGCTGGTAAGCCCCTCTTCCCCCGGTTGGCTTCTTCCCCCCTTCACTCCCTCCTCCTCCTCCTCAAGCCGACGCTCACGAGATGCCCCCACCATGCCGTCGAATCCGCCACCAACAACTGACGCCTCCTAACCACTAACTTGTTTTGCTTTCACCAGCAATGCCGACCGACCACCCTTCTCTATCCCCATGGCTCTGGCCTCTCGCCGCCAGGCCGCCGTCTCGCATGGCCACCCCCCTAAGCCCGGCGATCTCCCCCCTCTTCCCCTCTCCCCACCCCTTCTTCCACCCCCACCCCAACCTCGGACCCTAAACCTAACTCCATTGCCTTTGTCGAGGTCGCTTGTGATGGTGGAGAAGGGGATGCTGGAGCTGGCAGAGAAGGAGAGTGGGTCACTAAAGCATGAATCATGAAGCAAATCCTAAGGTAAGATATTTGCGAGACTTTGACCCTGAATTTTCGTCGAATGACATTTAGCAATTCCAATATATTTTTAAAGTTTATAATAGTTAATATTTAATTAACCATGTGTCCTTTTATATAATGGATAAAATCTGACCATTATTTCAACTGAAGCTATAGCCACTTATTACATAGTTCTTTGCTGAAAACTATTTTCTAACAAGGGATAAAGAGACAACAAAATAATAAATGTCATCATCACGGAAGAGAAACAACTTATCAAAGAATTATCCTATTGTTAAATCTCCATCCAAAATTGGTGAAAATTTGCATGGCGGTTGTCTCCAAGTTCCAACATGCAGCGTGAATAGTCACTATGTTCTCTTCACATCTTTGTAGTTGGGCTCAAAACCAAAGCTAGTATATTGCTCTGAAAAGTATCTGCATATAAGATTTAGATGGTGTTTTGTCAAAAACCATGTCATTCCTACTTAACCATATAATCCAATATAAAGCAGATGCCCCAACTAAAATATGTTTTTTGGTATTTGAGTCAATCCCAACCAGCCAATTATCAAACATATGAGTAAAATTATGTGGTGATTGCAAGCCAAAAGAGATAAAAATGTTTCTCCAAATAAAATTTAGCCATTTGACAATCAAAGATAGTTGTTGGATAGTTTCATCATGCATAAAAAACATCAATTTCTTCTTGATAAATTATCCTTGGTTAGAACTACCCCTTTAGCTAGATACCACATAAAAATTTTAATTTTAGTAAGAATCTTCAATTTCCATAATACTTTATTCCTATCAATATACCTATTATTAGTCAAAGCAAGATACATTGATCGAACTGAAAAGTTACCGTTTTGATGAAGGTTTCACATAAACATTTAACTTTATCACCATTAAGATTAATATGTACAATTGTAGCAACTAAGTTTTGCCAATTAACAAGATTCTGGCCCACCAGTGCTCTACGAAAAGAAACATTCAAAGGAAACATTAATCATGTGTTTAACGTGCCACCGAAAATCTCACATCATTCGCTTATTCGAACGCAGCCTAGTCATTGGCGCGTTGTCAGTCCTTTCCCTCTCCCTCTTCACTTACGTACAAAAACCTAGTTCGTCTATGGCCATCGCTCATCAGGCCATGGTGACAACGCACTACTCTCTACAGTAGCAGTAGATGGCAGTAGTAATGGCAGCTCCAGCTACTTGGAGTTAGAGCAGTGATGGCGCCAGCTCGGGCGCAAATTGACCCGATTTAATGAGCACGCCACCGTTCGCTGTCGATCTCTGTGTTTGTGTGTGTCTTTGAGATAGAGAAATGAAACGAGCCTAGTACTATATTGAAGGCAGGCAGGCAGCAGCAGCAGCAGTTGACCCAAACGATTTATTGGCATCCATGTTCCGATCCCTCCACCTCATGCAGCTCATGCTGCTCCTGCTCTCCGATCGACGCGACGCATCTCACTGATCATCCCGGCATCCTTCCCGCCGGCGCGCGCCACCATCGCCACTGCATCTCGCAGTCGAGCGCGGACAGCAATAATGGGGAGCTGCGTGAGCAAGAAGGCCGCACGCGCCGGAGCCGTGGCCAATAAGGAGGCGGCAACGCTCCCGCCGGAGAAGGAGGTCGTCGCTCTGCCGCCGCCCGTGGTGGTGGAGGAGGAGGTCAAGGAGGTGTTGTCCGAGACGGCCGTGTCCGTGTCGCGGCCCAGGCCGCCGCCGGAGCCGGAGAAGGAGGTGAAGAGGAGGCTGGAGCGGAAGGAGGAGGTGGAGGAGGAGGAAGCTTCCGAGAGCGCGTCGGTGGCGTCGGCCATGCCGGAGAAGGCCAAGGCGAAGGGCGGAGGCGAGCAGGAGGTGGAGCAGAAGGCGATTGGCGGGATGGAGAAAGGTAGGGCGAGGAGGAGGACGCCGGAGCAGAGGAGGCCCAAGGAAGCTGGCAACGGGAGGGCGAGGTCGCCGTCGCCTGCGTCGGTGCAGAGGAGGCAGGGCGGCGGCGAGCACCTGGCGCCGCCGCCGCGGCCACGGCGGGAGCAGCCCGCGGTGGTGTCCGGCATCGGGTGCCGCAGCGGCAGGTTCTCCCCGTCCGCGGCGAGGAGGGCCGCCGAGAGCGCCGTCAGGCGAACCAACTCCGCCAGAGAAGCCGACATGACACTGCCGCATTCGTCCCGGACGCCGGCAGCCAAGCGGTCCCTCAACGGCAACGGCAATGGCGTTGCCTACGGAGGAGGCGCAGCCAAACGGGACCCCGGCGAGCGATCCGGGCGGCGGCCGGACTCCCCAACATCCAAGCGCATCCCGCCCGCCTCGCCGGCAGCGAACGGCGCCATCTCCCGGCAACAGAGCCTCAACGGCGGCGCCACGCGCAAGACAGCGAAGGACAACACCACCCTCGAGCAAACCAAGCCGCAATGCGGCGGCGGCGGCGGCCGATCACCGGAAGAGTCAAGAGACGGCTCCGACGAGTCGGCATTGGACGAAGGACACGAGCAAGACAAGCAGACGGCGGATGCCGCGCTGGGACAGATCAACCCCTCGGTGGCCATGGAGTGCTTCATCTTCCTCTAGCTAGCCTCGCCTCGCCACCATTTCCATGTCCTCTGTTTCTTGCTCTCTGTTAGCGTCTTGCTAACCTTTGCTCTGTAATTTGTCACGATTATTACCGTACCACAGATTGGATGATTGGAAGGTAGTCATTGCGTGTCACTTTGTTTAACATTCGTCCCCCCTCTGAATCACGTGTCTTCTGTTCTTGTTTTACCTGCGACCTGTGATGTATATGGAGATGCACGGCGGTTGGCCGGTCGGCCGGCCGGCAGGCGTCGAGCCAGGTCCGGTGGAGCCCGATGTTACAGTTTTCACGGTGGTCGGTCGGCATCCCGCTGCGGTGCCATACTGGCATACTGTACGTTGATAACCTATCTATCCATCGTCGTCTCGTCGACGTAAGTTGCTGGCAAATTAAGGAACAATAGACAGAGATGTCACTGCTCAACCCATTGGTTCAGTGAACTGTTTCAATCCCTCATGAGGATGTTTTCTCTGTTCAAAGTTCAAACAACATCCAAATATTCTTCTCTTTTCAAATTACTTGTTAGTTTTGTTTTAAGTCAAATATTTCTAACTTTAACCATTAGTTTCTAAAAATTTACATAGTTTGACATCCTATGATTTTTGTTTTTCCATTCACCATAACAAAATGCTTTCGTAATATATAATACATATTGTTGCACTACATAAATTTATAAAAAAGGATAGTCAAAGTTAAGAATGTTTCATTTAGAAAAAAAAAGCTGAAATGACAAATAATTTGAAATGGAGGGAATAGTTAGAAAAAATTGACAACATTCATCCAACATAAATATATCACTTCATAAAATATCAAAAACGATTTACCTCGCACGTCCGATGCACCACAAAATATCGGACACTCATCACCTAGCCATTCTCCCCAATGGTCAACCCTATCCTCATTCCTAGCCACTTATTTTTTCATCTTGTCTCCCCATGCCACCAGAGTGGCTAAGAGCCAAATTGCTGAGACCATGCCGACGACAAGCATGAGGTAGCGCATCTCATCATGAAACTCAACGTGGTCGAGAGCATCACTATAAGGCATTTTTCCCTTCAACCATATCACTTTCGGATTAATCTTTTTACATGAAGCGAGAACGAATACGAAAATAGGATGTTTTGTGTAAGTAGGCCAACTCGTCTTGGATGGTAGGGCTACATGGACTACTACTAGAGAGCATGAAGAAATAAATTTAGCCCGCTTTTTTTTAATTTAGATGTTTCAACTCAGCATATTTGGAAGTTTCATTAGTTAGATCAAAATATTGTAGTGGGTTTTTTTTGGTATTTCATTTTTTTCCTATTCAAATCATTATGTTGATGTTTTGATAGCTCAAAATAGATGTTTCGTATGTTGTAATAAAATCTTTCAAGTGTGCTTTGATGTTGTTTCACTATTTGAATCGTTGAGATATTTTTTCAATAGATGAAACATTTTCTCTATTTTTTGTTGAAACATTTTCCATTAATGGTGAAATATGTGAAACACTTTGCAATAATATGATGCTACACTTTAGTAAAAAAAATATATGGTGCAACACCATTCAATGTTCTGTTAGAATTAAATGGGCTAGACCCAAATTAATCCCAATAAATTCTAAGGGTCCACAATTAACGCTAGAGATTAATACTGCATGAAAAACAATGAAAAAAGAGGTCAACTTAAATAGGGCTGCAATTTGAGTGCACCTGTTGACCGGGTGAGGTGATGGATGGATTGCCACACGCGCACTGTTGGTATTTGTTACGATTACAGATAAATCCATAAGCGCACAGATACCGCTATAGCACTTCACCCTAGTGTATTCCAAAGGTATCGAATCACAGGGAATATATGTGTATATCTAAGAACAAAATTCAACCAATAACAACAACTAATGGTAGGCTTAGATTAGAGAGGATTCCTATGGATTAATTAATTAAACTTAAGTTAAAGGTAAAACTCTATCGATTGTTCTGGCACCGGCTCTTTCCTGGTCTGCCAAACTGAGTCTAGCGTGTAGCTCTATGATGTACCCAAATGTTGAGGGATACGAAGAACGGACAAGGCTGTCACCATTTGCCGCCTACCTCACTTTTCGTGGAGCATAGAACAAATGAAGGTAACAGCTAACCTAGACATCGCGCCTAAGTTATTAATTACTACTCTAACCTTGCACAGAAACTTTTTTTATCCAGAATCCTAGTACTAGAGCACTTAATATAAATACTACGCGATGAACCCGCAACAATGAGAATATGTCTCACTCAAGCAAGTAAATTTAATATCAAAAGAAAATCTCGATCATTTACTTTATTTAAGAAGCATTGGCTGAGGTACAAGAGAGGAGAGAATGCCAACAATTCCGGCACTCCTCCAGAACTTCCCCTCACTCTCTACCTATTTTCTCCATACTACTTAAAATGATGTCTAAAGTATGAAAGTGAGTTGTACTCTCCTTTGCTGTGTGTTGTGACATGGTTTGAGCTCCTCCTTTTATCGTTTTATCGGGCCATATGACAGTTGGAATGACGGTTGTGGAGGTTAGTTCACCCACAACCTCCATCACAATCCAATGAGAAGCTACCACGTGCACGAGGGTTACTTGGCTGATTTAGCTGAATTAGGCCATCATCTTCAGCCATCGACTTTCCTCTGGGAGGATGACATATGAGCCTCTATGACGGTGCACCGTGGATAAACTCATTTTCAGTCGGTTTTGACTATCATGTAGGCCCTCTAATCCATGTACTCGCGTATGATTGGTAGGAAGTACATTTCGTAGTATAGCGGATATATTTTTATCCAAAATTACCTGCACGCAAATATTTACCAATACTCGTGAAAATGGTTAGTAATAAACCCTACCACTAAGTTTGGTACTTCATTTTGTATTCTTTTACGTAAGAGTTGTCGGTTAAAGTTGATAATTAAGGACCATCAACATGCACGCGCGCCAAGCTTGGTCGAGCCGGGCCGGGCGTCGGGGCCAAGGCCAAGGCCTTGGCTGTGGCGAGCGCCACGCCATGCGGAGACAGAGGCTGTCCGTTTTCTCACTCGTTTTGTTTTTTACGAAACAAAACTGATGGTAGAATTAGTACGGACGTTACTACTGTAATGTGCGGAGACCATCAAGAGGAGTAAACAACACATACCCTTCGGCTACCAGTGTCTGCTCTCCTTCCCCACAAGGTAGAAAAGCACCCTGTCTCTTGTTTGAGAGAACTCTCTCGCACAAAAGCTCTCTGTCTCTTCTTCCTGTTCTGGTTCTTCCTGGTACACACCTTCTGTTCTTCTGCTTCTGAGTTATTTCGGTAATCCCCGATCTTGAGTACATGCGTGCACATGTATTCGAGACAAGCAGGCCTTTAAAACTACATCCACCTAAGTACCTACACCGGTAGACGAATTATCAAGTTTTTGGGAAGCGTGTTTTTCACGTGACTACTCTCTGCTTCGTCTTTCTCCTCTACACATCTTCTTCTTTCTGATGGTGCTTGTGATCATGTTGATCATCAACACTGACACCGGAAACATCGACATCAACACCGTCTTTGGATCCAGAACGTTCTCCAGGTGTGCTACTCTCTTCACTTTAGTGCTAAACATATTATTAGATGATATTATTACTGTTATTAGCATGTTCATATTTAATGTTATTAGTGGATCATCCTTTTATTCACATGTCATATTTAGTATAATGTTTTTTTATTAAAATATGTTGAATTATGACTGTATTTTCAACATGTTCAGACCATAGTCGCCTCCCAAAATATTGAGTCTAAAACCAACTCACAAATCAAGAATTAAAAAAAAACAAAATCCTACGTATGAAAAGTGCATATCCATGTCTAGATTTGTTTGTTTTTTCTCAATATGCAGATCAAGTTTGAACTTGATTTTTCAATGAAATGCTAGATGTCACTATACTCTTTTTCTAGAATTTTTTTATAACCATTTGTATTAAATTTGGTTGGAATATACGAGGGGATATCCCATGGGATTTGAGTCCATTTCTAATCGGTGTAGTCGAGTTTGTGTGTGCTACGTCAGTTGGAATTTAGATCTACAGCTGGCAACTTACCACCCTTTGCCAATTTCTGATGTTAGATGACCAGAGGCAATACTTACTCGGTGTCTCGGTCCCCTCTTCCTCTGGTTATATTTTGGTTTAAACATGCGTATCTACTAGTTAGCTCGCCACTGAAGTTCCGAAGCGTTGTGGTTCTTGGATGTGTTCGGAAGAAAGGATTGAAAATCTCACAGGTAAAATAAATCACATATTATTACATGATTGATTAATTAAGTATTAGCTAAAATTTTTTTAAAAATGGATTAATATAATTTTTTAAAACAACTTTCGTATAAAATATTTTATAAAAAACACACTGTTTAACCGTTTGAAAAATGTGCGCGTGAAAAATGAGAGATATAAGTTAGAAAAGTTGGGGAAAGAACACAGCCTGTCATTTAACCATAAAGCAAACTGCATTTAATACTTGAATGTATGAACATGAGTAGAAATAAGGGGAAAATTGAGCATATTCCAGTAATTAATTAATTTAGCACTATAGTATTTGTCATTCTTCAGAATCTAATTGTTGGCGCAGAATTTCGACCCGTCCAACAACCAAACGGGTTCCGTGTTACCACGGCGGCCTGGGAGATCTGCTTAACTCCAGTGCAGGTCCAAATGGCTTACCTAGTTATAAGTAGAGCGTGCCAGTTGATTTGATCTGCAATCAACAAGATTAAACAAATAAACCATGTGAGAACCGATGGCCGACCGGTCGATAGGCCGATGTCGCATCGTGAAGGCCTGGCCGATAGGGCAAACCTATGTCGGCTTACTTGAGGTAGTAATAAGATAGAACTAATAAAGCAGATCTAATCTCATCGGTCCATGCGATCATGTTTATAACAAATTACCGGAATTGGCCGATGAGGGTAGCATGAAGATAAATACACTAGCTAATACTCTAGTGTAAACTTATACAAGCCAATCGGCCAATATAAACATACCAACCACAGAGAGATCCTGAGAATACCCTGTAATCAATGTATTTATATTTACCAATCCGCCTGCATAAGTGGCAAACACATGCAAGAACATAAAATAATCACATGTATTAAGTAAGACCGGCTGAAACCCCGGCGCTATCCTTAATTACAACCAAAAACAGGCTTTAGGTTAAACCTCGAAACACGACTAAGGTCGATAGCAACTCAAAGTGTAGATCGAGAGCTAACATAAAGAAAATCAAGTCTTCGATCGCTTTTGGGGATGGTGAATGTATTGGACAATTTAGCCAAGCATAAGAATTAAACCATCGTCAGCAATACACCCTAAAACGAGTAAACCGCTGGCAAGGCTTAATTAAAACACCTGTCAAAACTATTCAAAACATGATAACTGACGATCGCATCATCGAGGCTTAATGTGTCTAAAACGACACATTAGCCCCGACGATGCAGATCGTCGGGGACGAATTCTTACCTCTGCTCCGAGGAAGCAAGAACTCGTTGAGGAAGACCTCTTGCGAGGGTTGGCGATGCGCCGAAAGTAGATTGAACTGGTTTTTGTGTGATTGATTCGAGAGAGCTTACATGTACCAACTATCGGGATATTTATACCCGAGGTTACAACAGAACCCTCGTAGGGCACGATCTTATCTACAACAAACAAGTCCTTGCGGCAGACTTAAGCCACAGATTAGATCTATACTACTTAATTTACAAGATACAATTGCCTAAAACCGAGCTTTACCTCTATTTAGCAACTTCCTTGAAGCTTACTTCGAGCCCAGACCAAGCCCACGTTGACACTGTCAACTCACAATCCGCATCGGCCCATGACCAAGCCAAATCCGTATCGGCCGATACACTCTTTATAGCAACACTTCCCCAGTCCGATACGGTTACCGGGTCCGATACGAAACCTGGTCCGACTCCAACTCGATCCTTCTTCTCTGCTTCGGTTTCCTCTTTCCTTTCCAAGTCGATTATCAAAATCCGTCGTCAACACTAATTCAAAATTCTCCACTTTTAAGTAGATGTTGCTTTAGAATTTGCCACTCTTCAAATAAATCCATCATCGTGATTTTACTCATGTGGACCATGACCGTAAGAATAGGTAGGGGATTTTTTTTTCTGTTTAACTAGTAGGGCTGCTTGAGAATAGGAGCAAAGTTATAGCAGTGGTCCTCTAGTTAGGATGAGAAATAGAAGAAGCTGCTGTGTTCGTTAGTGGCTATTGTCAACTTTTCCATCTAGCAAGTAAATTTACATAACGACTTAGTGTCGGCTTAGTGTATGATTAATTAAATATTAGTTTAAATAACTTAAAAATATATTAATATGGTTTTTAAAGTTATTTTTTTATAAAACTTTTTTAAAAAATACACCGTTAGCAGTATGAAAAACGTGTACGTGAAAAACGAAATAGTGAAGTTGAGAAATGGTGGATTTGAACACAGGGCTAGCTTGAGTGAAATGAACTTATGCCATGTGTACGCTATTTAAGTTGTACAACTCATTGTGCCCTACATAGCAGCAATATCCTTTATAAAATTGCATTAGGAAGTAGTTGCACAAATCTTTTATGCTTTAAGATTAAAATATCATATTTCGTATACATAAAGGGTAAAGTGCACCATGTATAATATTCCATAGGTTCAATTATATACTAGCTACCCTAACATATATTTATGAATAAAGTTTATTTCTATACTAGCTAACCTATTATAAAAATATATTGTCAAGTAGCCGAAACGACTAATATTAGTGTATGACTAACGTTTATATATATAAGTCAACGTTGGGTACTTGGGTGTACACCACAAATTGTTGGGGTAGATTTTATCTAATTTTATAACTCAGGGTGCTTAAGCCAGATTTCTTGGTTTTGACACCTTAACCATCATTATAAGGATTCCTCCGTTGTCTTATCGACAGAATCTGACAGCACAGTACACCGTGGCCAGATCACTGTTATTGTATATATGCCCAAGTACTGGACGAATCATTGTTTATCATAAGTGGACAAATCACATATATATCTATATGTCATCTTATATACACTTGTTTAATTAGTTGCAAGGTCCTTCAGTGCTAATAGAATCCCGGAGTAGGCACAAACTAAGAACTAAGGCTTTGTTCGGCAGAGTAAGTTCCGAACGCGCACAGTGCCGCACACAGTGTTTTTCCTCCCGCGCACGCTTTTCAAACTAGTACACGGTGAACTTTTTTGCAAAAAGTTTCTATACAAAAGTTGCTTAAAAAAATCAAATTAATCCATTTTTGAAAAAAAATTTAGCTAATACTTAATTAATCACGCGCTAATGATCGCTCCGTTTTCCGTGTTTACTGTGCGCGTTTGGATCTCAGGTGCCGAACAGACCCTAAGAGTATGTTTGATAGGTGGAGAAAGAAAAGGATTGAGAAAATACACAAAAACAAGATGAATCATGAATCGTGAATCGTAAGTATATGATTAATTGAGTACTAATTAGTTCTACAATATTAAAAGCCAAGATATTAGTCTTCTAATCTATATGAGAAGATGTAATAACTAATGGCTCGTATTATATTTTAAAGAAACAGTTTCATGCTAGAATTTGTGAAACATATGCTATCAAATTCTAATTAAATACATAAAACATTGGACGTGGGATACACCCCAATGGAATTAATTAAGCTTCTCAGCCTCTTAATTACCGAATATTTCATTCGTTTCAGATTTACTTATCCTAAGTCCATAATCTTTATGTTTGACCATCAATTTTGAAAATTCGTGTATTTCAACAACATGTGAATTATATATTATAAAAATATCTTATGATAAATTTAAAATATAAATCTGATGATGTTAAACTATATGAATTTCCTAACAAGCAATGGTCGAAAGACTGTTTGATTCAGAACAAATTTAGAATGAAAAGTAATTTCAAACAGGGTTACATAAGGTGGGCCCACTTTGTCCTTTTTTAAAAAGTCCCATTGTAGGTTTTGATTTTTTTTTCTTATTTAGAGAAGACGCAGACCCGCGCACATAACTACAACACTAGTACACAACCCGTTATTAGTACCGGTTGGAAACTGGCCATAGGTACCGGTTTCTCAGCTGATACCAATTTGGCAGTACTAATGCCAAACCGCACCGGCACCTTTATTAATTATAGGTACCAGTTATAAGTATAGAACCGACACCTTTGGTTTTCAAGGATAAAAAAACAAATACGACCAGCTGAAATCAAGCCGATTCATCTAGCCCAAATCCCTCAAAAGAACAACACATGAACACATGAATCACATGAACACATGAGAGAGAGGGGACGGGGGAAATGTATCGGGGAGGAGGGGAAGGGGGGAGAGCCACCGTCGTCGGATCCGATGGCTGCCGCCAGCCGCCACCTCGCCCACGCTGTTCTTCTCCACCGCCATCACCGGATTTGGAGGAGGAGAAGGGAGGGCGAACGAAGAGGAGGAGGGAGGGCCCCCGAGAGAGAGGGAGCCAGCGAGCCTCCTCCACACCACTGCCGTCGCCGCCGGGAGAGAGAGGAGAAAGGGCGCCGCCGGATGAGGAGGAGAAGGGGAGGGGGAGAAGGACAACGCGGGGGAGGGTGCCACTAGGAGAGAGACGGGAGGAGGCATGTCGAGGGAGTGGGGGCAAAGATTGTGAGAGAAGGGCGAGAGAAGAAAAAGAGGGAAGCGCTCGGCCGGGTGAGTGGCAGAAAAAGCGCTCCAGAGAAGGACGCGCTCAGCTTCGGTTCGACTCGTATGGGTACCCTATACTATATTATTTTAAATTAACCGGTATCATAGTATCGGTTTTTTTAAGAATTGATACCTATAGTGTATCAGTTTTATATTTTTCATTCTATCGAGGTGGAAAAACTGTTAATAGGTGCGGGTTTTAAATGAACCGGTACCTATGAGCCTGGTTTTGTACTAGTGACCTCACACGCACACTAGTATAAATAGTACTCCCTCAGCATAGATTAAAGTTTAAGAAAAAAAGACTATAGTGTCCCTCATTAAATAATTAATAATGTATGGTTGGGAGTGGAGTGGTAGTTGGTGGTAGAATATGGAGAAATTTGAATAGTACTTTAGAGTGACAAGTATTTGGGAACAAATTTTGAATCATAGAGAAATAACTATTTTGGGACGGAGGTAGTAGTAATCTTTCTCCATATGATAGCTAATTAGTGCAGCTGCATCCACGACACACATTTTCATCCCATAAAGCACACGCCTAGAAGAGCAGAGTTGGAAACCGCATATGTCCGAAGCGTTCATATGATCACATGTGATTTTCGCCTCACGTCAAAGCAGCGAGCTGCCGCATGTCACAATTAGGGTGATAATGGGCCTAACGTTTTGGCTACAAAATATAAGGGTTGGGTCCTTAGGGTTGAGTTGAAATTTCATAGATTTTTAAGCTAAAAATATTTAAGGGCTGAGATGGGTTGTAAAATGATCCATGGACCCTGGCTCATTACCACCCCTAGTCACAAGACTAGGTCGTTTTGTGGGTCTTTGTGGGCCTTTAGAGCACATCCACATGATGGCCTTGAAGGTTGTGTTTGAATAAGAGGATGACCAGATATTATCAGTGATACGCATAACGAGATGAGTCATTAATATGTGATTACTTAAGTACTACCTTTGTACTAATTTTATCATCACCTAAGCTTTTTAAGATTTTTTCAAAATGATCATCATATAACAAAGTATCTCTTTCTTTATTTGTGTAGAGAGTAAATGTGCAACTGTATGCATGCAGCCAATCGAGATTAATTTCTATTGGTTCAATCTATGCAACATTTAAAGAGTGAATTATTTTTTGTTCGATACGAAGTGACAAAGCACCTTGATCAACGAGGATTAATTTCAAAATGATGGGTATTTTAGTGTTTTTGGTCTTGGTGTTCTTTGCTTATGTGATGATCAAATTGGGATGGAGAGAGTATTAACTATTAAAAACTTTAAAAAAAATTTTATTTTCTATTTTAAAGTAATTATTATATAACAAATTTTTGAAAAAAATACGCGAGTTAACAATTTAGGAAGTCTGCTTACGAAAAAAGAAAAAAAACTCAGCGCTTAGCCGTATCGAATGCAGCCTTAGAAGGAATACAATGAGAGAGGAATTTGCATTGGATTACTTTTGAATAGATTCAAAATTTCTTCCAAAATTTTACAATAGAGACATTTTAAAGAGAAGGTTTTGTTTTAAAATTTTAAATTTTGAGTAAATTTTCAACTCAAAATTTTAAAATTTCTGACTCAATTTAAAAATTCTCAAGTCCAATTTAAAACCTAGCTAATTTATTTATTCATTATTATTTGACTTAAAAAATTTATAAGAACGGTAAGTATCCTTAGCGTTATGACATTAGCTGAGTGGTTAAGTATCCGCGCATGGCACTAGTTACATTTGCACGAAATCTAAACCGAGAGCGCTCTCATTTTAGTCTTATGCAGCGACGCGTTGCAGGACCGTCCGATCTACTGGCGATTGCATGGCCGTCCGATCAAGCTAACGGGTGTTAGATGTGAATGTGTGGGGAGTCGAGAAGCATCTGAAATGAGTCGTACTACCCTGCTCCTGTGCGAGTGCGAGACAGAGACTCAGTGGTTTCTCCCCAAATCCGACGATGGCGACGGCGACCGTGGGCTTCCATGGTGGCGTAGGCGACGGCTACAACGACATGGTGGCGTGCCGTGGTATCCATGGCGTATTGGTGTCTGCTCGCTTGTGGGAACCATGCAGCGACTATTGACCCCAGCAAGGAGCTAGGGCTAATCACTAAGGCCATCAGCGTTGAGGGGAACCAAGCAGCCATGGTGACTACGACCACGAGGCAGAGTGGTGAGAACATATGTATGTCTCAATCTACACCAAGATCTTTCGCATGGCGGTGGTCACTCGCATGAGGGGAATCAGGAGCATTTTTTTTCCAACTGAAAGGTACAGTTCAGAATCCCTTTACTATTTACCCACTAAATTGTATAGGTTGATTGACTTATGCGTGTGATGCCACCAGGTGATGGCATTTGCTTGCAATTTTTCGAGAGGTTGTGTATGATGGATGTTCAGATTTAGTCTCGACAAGTAACAGTAGTTTCAGATTTTATTCTTCAAGTATTATAGTTTTCCCATTTATCGATTACTCTCGTTGACGATAGTGCATATATGATAGGCTCATGGTCTTATTCTTCCTCCATTCTGCAGCGATGCAAGTTGAATGTACACTATTTTTTACTATTGGGTGTGTCTGTGTAAGATGTAATTAAATATGGTTATCTTATGAATCGATTGGCATCTTTTGTCACTGTTATTTTTTATGTGGCTATGTTAGAAATTATAAATACATTATGGATTGTTAAATATTAATCTTTTTTGCTTGATAGAAGCAACTCGTTTTGTAAATGATGTCATAGCTGCATTTTATTCTGTTTACCTGTATCAACAAGTTTTACAAAATATTCAAGGCTTTAGAAGTAAGTTCTACAAAATTTTGAAGTAACTTAAATGTTTCTAGGAAGTAACTTTTACATAATTCATAAGTAACTCAAAGTTTAGATGTAATTTACAGTACCGATTCTTTTGTCTTTTTCTATAGAGTACTTTTAATCACATGTTTTTCGTATGTAACAATCATCTTCCCTTTGTCATATGTTTTTTTGCATATATTGGCAGCAAGAAAATATGAGAGTTTCTTCCATGAAGATTGTGAAATTGTATGCACATAAGAGTAGGAATCAAAAGATCATGATAGAGTGTGTAGGCTTCACTGACTTCTTTAGGTGTTCGAAGCTTTGCCGGGTCTTTGCAAGTAGCTACGGACCATTTTCAATCTTGTGACGAGAGGATGTGGAGTGATAGATGTACAAGATGAGCAACAGTATTTTTTTTCTTTTATAGTACAAGCTACAAAGTTTTGGGGCCCTGGAACTAAGTTTAACAAATTTCAAAAGTAACTTAGATGATTTTGACAAGTAACTTTAATATGTTTTAGAAGTAACTATTTATCCCTGATCCCTGCTTCAGATATGTATTTGGCAATATAAACAAATAAACATGCAGGAGATGCAAAATGAGTAACATAACTTTTTTCATGGTAGAAGATGCAATGTTTTCAAAAAAGTAACATTTTGATTTTTGACATATTAATAGGGTCACAATGTAGAGATAACTTTAAAGTAATTTTGCTCTCTTATAGAAGTAACTCTCGATATACATGGGGGTGATGTTATGTCATTTTAGAAGTAACTTAAAGTAACATTTAATTTTGCTATCCATAAGTTGTTTTGATGATAATTTTAAGCTTGTAAAAAGTTACTTCCACTTTTGCCTGAAATTACTTTTCTTTTTTCCTCTTAAGTTACTTTTCCGAGCTAATGAGTTAGTTTCCCACACCTACTGAGTTACTTCCCCACAACTAGAGGCCTAGAGGGTTAGTACAAATGCATTGAGTTACTTTCTCAAATGCATTATTTATATTTTTATGTTCTTTATTGTTTTCATTCTGTGAATATTAGTTTGTGTACGAGGGTAATGTTATGTCATTTTAGAAGTAACTCAAAGTAAAAAATTAATTTTGATATGCATCAGTTGTGATGCAAAGATAATTTAAACTTGTAAAAATTTACTTCTACTACCTAAAATTACTTTTCTTTTCCTTTTAATTTACTTCCTTGGGCTGCTGAGTCACTTTCCCAAACCTGCTGAGTTACTTCCTCACAACTAGAGGGTTAGTAAAAATGCATTTAGTACTTCTATTTTTTTATGTTCTTCACTATTTTTATTGTGTGATTACTTAATGTATGGAAAAGATTAGTTTATATGTGCATATGCCAGGTTACAGATGTGAATATACCCTATTTTAGAAGCAAACTGTACATGTTTAAGATGTAATTTACAAGTACTTATGCCTTTTCCCTTTTACTTTTTTAATGCAGAATCAGAATAGGAGAGGAAAACATCCAAGTCTCTGATGGAATAGAACGTACATAATTGTAGAGCTAAAATAATTTTGAGTCTCAAAATGCATCTTGTTGATTGTTACATTTAGTTAGGCTTAGAGTTGCAAAACATTCCTCTCTTCAATCGTGGATTGATTCCTTGTAAATCCCTTTTGTAAATATACTCCTTTTTAGAAAAAATTAATACCGTAGGGGCCTCTTCTACTATTTTTCCATAAAAAAAGATGCATTTGTTGTTTTGGTGGCTCAATGATAGTTTGTGTGTTTTTTTAGCATGAATCTAACATTATGTGTGTGAGCAATTCTTTTCACATGCAAACTTTGTGTTTGAATCTGCTCTTTGGTGCAACTCATTGATCTGACTAGATTTTTCTCACACTTTTTTCATTGGAATTGATGGTGTATGGAAGCCTTGTTCTCTCTGTGTTCTTTCTCTGTCTATTGATTCTATGTAATGGCGTACATGTTTGTGGGAGGAGGTGATCTATTATGTCTGCTTGTCATTGGCCGTATGTCGGCTCAGCAAGGAAAACGTATGCGTGTTGCATGATTCTTTTTTTCGGAAAGGTGCGAGCGGGAGGACCCACGGTTTGTTTTTTATGCGGTGCTCTTTTTTCAGAAAGCCACTTACGGGAACAGGGTGCGATTTCATTTTTAGTAACACGGTGATGGTCACGGATTAGGACTAACGCACTTCTACACACCGTGTAGTCGCGTCCTTATGTTTGCCCAGAAAATGCGTGAGCTAGCAATCTCCCTCCCTCCATGTCTTCTTAGATCAAAACAAATAACAAATTAACTTCCTCCCCCGAGTCAAAAGTACCCCAACAATAAATTGTTTTCTTCATGTTGCACATATTGGTTGTTAGTGTTGCAATTAATATTGTTTTAATATTGCACTTTTTGTATCATTCGAAAACAAGTGAGATGAAATATACGGCCAAGTGATGGAATATTTTTCTCCGAGTGATGAAAAACTGCCCGATGTTATAATTAGGATCAGGTACCCTATCCGTAGTCTCGTCCATTAGCTTTTTTTTAAATTATTTTTGAAAGGTTTAATCATTAGTTGTTTGATCATTCATACTCTACATAGTATTTGATCATGGGCCTCTACCTGACGTAGGCCTAGAAAGACTACTACTCTTGGTGTGGAACAATTTGAAAGGGAATAAGTCCATTTTACATCCCTTATCTCTTACTGTTGATCGAATCACATAATACTTTACGCATAAAATCTGGTATATTGCCTCTCACAACTTCGAAACTCCTTCGATCGTTTAGGAAATGGTTTTTTTTGACGTGACAAGTTGATTGGGGTTAGACTTGCTGAGTCAGTGCATGGGTCTCATGTGTCAGTTATACTAAGTGAAATCTCGCGCGTTGCTGCAGGAGTTTAGTATGATAACAATAAATAGAAATAATGTGTAAGATAGCTATGTGATATAAGTTTACATAAGGTGATGTGGTTTATGATAATTTAAATAGTATATAGAGTGATGATTCAAATGTAAAAGTAAGGTGATGTGGCTTTATGAGAAAAAAAAAGAAGGAAGATAATTTGAATCATAGATTAATCATATAAGATCTAAAAACAATTAAGGTGATATGGCTTAATAAGAGAAGAGAGAAATAATATTAACTAAGTGAGGATAAACTATATAGGTATATAGGATATTATAAAAAATGATGAAGAGATATATTGAAATATTATATGAATTATGTGGAATGATGATTTAACATATTTGCATTTTAAAGCTCTAAAATTTAATAAATTATAGAATTATAGATAATATAGCATGTTTGCATGATGTTTGAGATGTAATAATTGTTAGTGGATGATGATGTGACATCTTTGCATATTGAGCTTTAGGATATAATTTTTTAATACCCTATATATCTATATAGTTCATTCTCACTTAGTTAATGTTATTTCTCTTTTCTCTTATTAAGCTATATCACATCAATTGTTTTTAGTTCTTAGATGATTAATTTATGACCCAAATTATCTTTCTCCTTTTTTTTCTCATTAAGCCATATTATCTTAATTATTTTTAGCCCTTAGATGATTATCTATGGTCCAAATTATCTTCCTTTTTTTCTTCTCTAATAAATCACATCACCTTACTTTTATATTTAAATCATCATTTTATATACTTTTTAAATTAACATAAACCACATCAACTTGTAGGTAGATTTCAATCTAGAAGTTCTCATCACTATTCACTCTTTCATTATTTTACCTCATAAATTATTTTGTTGCAAATACCTATCCCTTTCGTTGTAAAAACCGCTCCAGTGCATACGTGCTTCATCGAATCACATATTTTCATAAATTATGAGTCGTTAATGTGGTATTTACTAAAATCAAATACTTAGTCATGACACTTTTGGGAGATTGCACAGATAAAATTGCTGGTGAGAGCTTAAACGATATCGCATTGAGTTTCGCTTATGAAAAAAATTAATGAAACATGAAGAATAAGTCTAATGCAAGTATATCGCCTCTCCCAACTTCGAAAATTGGCGTAAATCAACTCCTTCGATGGTTTAGGATGTGATTTTTGTTGACGTGGCAAGTTGATTGTGGTTAGACTTGCTTAGTCGGCGCATGGGTCTCACGTGTTAGTTATACTAGGTAAAACCTTGCGCGTTGCTGCGAGAGTTTAATATGATAACAATAAGTAGAAAGAATGTGTACGAAAGTTATACGACATAAGATTACATAAGGTGATGTGGTTTGTGATAATTTAAATAGTATTTATAGAGTGATGGTTCAAATGTAAAAGTAAGATAATGTGGCTTTATGAGAAAAAGAAAGAAAAAAAATAATTTGGACCATAGATTAATCATCTAAGATGGTGATATGGCTTAATGAGAGAAGAGAAAAATAATATTAATTGAGGATAAACTATATATGTATATATGATATTATAAAAAATAATGAAGAGATATATTAAAATATTATGTGAATTATGCGAGATGATAATTTAACATACTTGCATTCTAAAGCTGTAAAATTTAATAAATTATAGAATTATAGATAATATAGCATGATTGCATGATGTTTAAAATGTGATAATTATTAATGAATGATGATATAACATCTTTGTACGTTGAGCTTTAAGATTTAATGGGTTAAAACTTTATATACGATTCCTTCCTTTCCACCTCTCCCTCCCTCTCTCGTCTCTTGCTCTCTCTCCTGCATGCAGGCACGCAGCAGTGGAGATGAGACAGGCCGGAGGACGCATGTGTTCTGTTTCATGTACGTCGGTTTTGTGGCATTGGACGGCGGCTTCAAGGTAGCGGCGGAGGTGTTCGCGTTCGTCGCCGGAAGTGACGGGGCTGTCATCGACTTGGCGGATGTAGTACTCCTACAAAGATTGCGCCCGCTGGCCGACAAGACGATACAACGACGGTGTATCAGCACGCGTGTCTTTCTCTTTCTACAGCTGACACCGGACAACACCAAAACAGAACGTACACATGCGCTTACGCAGGTGCAGCTCGTGTTTGTTCGAGCTCACATTAGCAGTATCTATGTAGCAGCAACAAGCAGCTTTGTGTTTCTAGTACGTACTAAGAGCAAGTACAATAGCAGAATACAAGTCAGCAATAAACACATGTGAAAAAAATAAAAGAGAAGAGAAAAAAAAACGGACTATAGATTTGTAGCCAGCTGCAGCAAATATATATTTATATATAACTATTTTATAAATGGCTATTAGATTGGTTATAGATGATTTGAAGCTAATTGTTGCCTAATCAAATGTGAGCACTGAAATCGATAGTGATGACGGAAACCATGATGATGATGCTGTGGAAGATGACGTACTGCATGTCAGTGAGGATGCCTGCGGTGTCGAACAATAGCTTCGGTCAATCGTACATGGCCATATGTTCACGAGCTTACATATGTGTAGCCGCGCTCGGCGCAGTCGACGACCTCCATAACGGGGCGGCCGCGGCCGTCGTTGTTGCGGTGGAGGAGGACTAGGCGGCACCGCAGTCGTCATGCATCATCTGGTGGAGATGGCACGTGGCGTGCGCCGCGGGATGGCGACGCTGGCGGTGGCCTTCCTGTCCCGCGTGCCACCACCACTCGTGCCGCCCTTTAACCGTGTCCAGGCGGCCCTGGTTGTCGATGGCTCTGAGCGTGTCAGTGTCCATGAAGTGCACCAGCGCTGCCATCCGCGCGTCATGCGTCCATACCTCTGACGCCATGATGTTGCACTTGAGGTCAATGAGCACGATGAACACCTTCGACAAGAGCGGAGGAGCCCCCATCGGTCTTTGCTGATAAGCTCAATGGCTGTTTGCGCCGCCTCCGTCTTCGCAATGACCAACCGCTCCGGCACCCAAAAACTCAGCACCCCAGCTCTCAGCAACTCGCCTTTGCTGCTGCCTGGGAGGAGAGAGAGGAAAATTGAAGAGAGGGAGAGGTGGGGGAAAAAGAAAAGGAATACTAGTGACATGTGAAACCCATTGTGCATGTTTTGCCACGTTTCTCTTACATGTGGGACCCATGCGTTGACTAAGCAAGTCTAACCACGGTCAACCTGTCATGTCAGCCAAAATCACTTCTCGAACTACTGAAGGAGTTTATTTGAACTGGTTTTTGAAGTTGGGGCCCATGCGCCATAAGGCTTAGCACAGGATGCCCATACATCAATATCTTTTAAAAACACAGTACAAATGCAGACGCTCAAAACGCGCGCACACTCACCTCTATAAACGCACACACGCACATCCTATCCCCATGAGCACCTCCGAAAAACTAGGCCGGCATATCTTGAAATTGACGAAGTCACCACGGGTGTCTCGCTGTCGATGGGTATGTCATCTACCATTAAAAAAATAATTAGCCATAAATACGAGCTCTCGTGTCAAATCTAGAATTTAAACCTGGATGGACTAGTTCCACCACAAATAACCTAACCAGTTGAGCTATACTCATTTCGTCATACATCAATATTAATCCACGTCTTCTTGTCTAAGCGGTGTGCCTCTGCTCGTTAAATTTTTCATTGCATAGATACAGTAGTACAGTACTACTCCTTCCATTTCATATTATAATTTGTTCGATTTTTTTCTTAGTTAAACTTCTTAATTTAAATTTGATCAAATTTATAAAAAAATTATACTAATATTTTCAGTACAAAACAAACATATTATCAAAATATATTCAATACTAAATTTAAATAAATTAATTTGGTGTTGTAAATGTTATTATTTTTTTCTATAAACTTGATTAAACTTTAACTTAAAAAAAATCAAACAAATATGAAATAGAGAGAGTATATAATTATGCTTTTCTGGAGAGAATTAAACTGAATTTATGTGAGCTATCAAACTTACTCCCTCTGTTTTAAATAACTAATAACTAATGGATACTATTCATTTTCTCACTTTGACCACTCATTCATTTCACTTTTCACATATTATTTATATAGGAAAAATTCTGAATTACCTTCTAAACAATTACGACAGTATGAATTATCCCCCTAAATCATAAAACCAGACATCATTTATCCTCAATTTTTCATACCGAACGAATTATCCCCTGACTCGTTCTTGAGCGGTTTTCACCTTTAACTTTTTCATACCGAACGAATTATCCCTTGACACGTCGCAATCCAATCAGCATAAAAAAATTCAAAAAGTAGCAAGGCCCACGTATTATACGTGGGCAACAGAGGATGGGAGAAGATATGACTTGTGGGCCCCGCCACTTTTAAAATTTTTTATGCTGACATCGCAATCCAATCAGCATAAAAAAAATTAAAAAGCAGCAAGGCCCACATGTTATACGTGGGCAACAGAGGATGGGAGAAGATATGACATGTGGGCCCCGCCGTTTTTAAAATTTTTTATGCTGACAGAACTGTCACGTGTGCACCATGTAGGAGCAAAACCGCTCTATAGCGAGTTAGGGGATAATTCGTCCGGTATGAAAAAAAGTTAAAGGTGAATGATGCCTGATTTAGTGGTTCAGGAAGGTAATTTGTACTACCGCAATGGTTTGAGACGGGTAATTTGTATTTTTAACTATTTATATATAAACACTACATACAAACAATGGTACGTCCTTAAAAGTGTAGTATGTGTAAATATATAAGCATAGAACTTTTGTTCACTTCAGTATAATCATGTAAGAGTAATTAGTTTCGAAATTTTAAGCAACAAGGTTAAAATTATCAGTTATTTAAAAACGCAGTGATTACGTATGAACGGGGCTACGTGCGTGAGGTGTGTGTGTGTGTGTGTATATATATATATATATATATATATATATATATATATATATATATATATATATATATATATTCTACGTAGAGCGGTGAGCAGAGGGGGGACGAACGGAAAAGCCAAAAGAAGCAAATGAAAGCCCAACACGGAAGGCAGAAGGAAGATTATATTATGTGAAATTTTGGTTTTGTGGGGGCGCCTGAGTAGGCTGTCAATTTCAGCAATGCCAGTGTTCAGCGATGAATGAACTCTCGATCGATGGGCGGGCCGCGCGCGGTCAAATCCGGGGGGGAGGAATGAATGGGACTCGTTTACTGGACGGGGCCCCAGGGCACGACGTGCAGGCGTGCAGCCTCGTCCAGGAGTATACGCGACAACGTGTGGATTGGAGGGGAGCCAATTAAGCGTGAGCTACTAAGGCTGTGTTCTATGGAAACTCACTCTCAGCTCATAAAACGAAACGACTCATTAATGTATGATTAATTAAGTATTTGTTAATTATTTTTTAAAAAATAGATTAATATAATTTTTTAAAGCAACTTTCGTATAGAAACTTTTTTTAAAAAATATACCGTTTAGTAGTTTAAAAAACATGTGCGCGAAAAAAAAAAATGAGTTGAGAGTGTAGGCTAAAGAACACAGCCTTAAACAGACTCCCGGCAAGTGTTGTATACTTGTATACTACCTGTGTGACCGCTGACTCCATTGTGGTCTGCTCGAGCATCGGCAATTTGTATTTGAAATGGGTATTAGAAGACAGAGAAGATCATGTGGTGTTTGTTTTTTCAACCGGTGTTAACCTGATAGTGTTTTTGTCCACGTGTCAAATCCCTTGTGTCTATCGCCTCTAACTTACAGAGCAATCATGATTTCTCTTTCCATTAGGTAGGCCCCATGATAATCTCTATCAGGGGCGGATGCAGGGGTTTTCGGTAGGGATGAAAATAGATCAGGGGGCAGACGCAGGGGCTTTCGGTAGTGATGAAAACGGAGCGAATAGTTTCCGTCCGTTTCGGAATAAAACGAATACGGATATTATTTGGAGCAGATAATTTTCGGATAGTCTGAATACGGATATTTTTTCTCGGATACGAATACAAATATGATACAAGAGTTTTCGTCGGATACGGATAATAATACGGATATCTGGTGAACAGTGCTATTCGGATATCCATAGAAGACCTGAAACATACCTTTTTTTTTCTAATTCTGTACCTTTAACCTACCTCTCTAGATTTCAATAGTAGCCGATCTCACAATACTAATTCATACTATTAATATTATTTAAATTTTAAATATTTTTTAAATTCTACTATATGTATTTATACCAACAATGTTGTACCTGTCAAATATAATTAGCATTTTTTAGTATATGATTAAAATTTTTATATAAAACGAACTAATTATGTATAATGGTATTTGTTTTTATTAGAAGTTTAGGTGATTTTCGTGTTCCGAGAAATATTTGTTTTCGTATTCGTGTCCAATCATATTCGATCCTTATCTGTATTCGAGATAATCCGTATTTGTTTTCGTATCTAAGCTATTCGTATTCGTTTTTATATCTGGCAAAAAAATATAAAAACGTATTTGCTCCGTTTTTCACCCATTGTTTCCGGGTATTCTCTGAAATAACCAAAAATTTGTAAAATAAACTTGATATAGGTATGTGTCGCATGTGTATATATTTAATTAGATCAAATACCTTCATTCTCGATATTTTTTTGTCACCAGTTTCCTTTTTTTTGACTCCTAACTCACACCATTTCTAACTCAATAGCAAATACCTTAAATCTTCTAGCCCTATACCACTAAACGCTATAAACACAACGCTTGCAATTGTTCAGTGAATACCATGTCTTAAAATCCTACGTCCGCCACTGATATCTATGATTATTTCATATACAGCAAGAATTTTCACTAGTTATAATGGCTGACATGGGCCTTAGTGCCTCACCTCTATTACCCCATATGAATTATACACTATCAATGACGAACAAGAACCAAACCTACAAATGATCCCATTCTCAAACTCCAACAGCTATATGGCATGCACATAATAGTACCCTAGCAATAATATCTTAGGGCAAGGGCAATGCATACGGATGAACATGTCCTTGTAAGTTAGCCCTGTTGGTTTTAGTTATTTCTGTAACTATAATGATAAGGTCTGGATGGACGTTAGACATGAGGCCCACTAGAAAAAAAAGAAGAAAAGCAACAATAAACATACTAGAGGGAGAGATAGGGAAGCAGAGGAGAGAGATGATTTATTTGTTTTATTTTCTACGACTAGTCCTTATGTATATGAACAGCTTATTCTGTTGACTGCAATAAGGACCGTAAGACTACTAGTAATTTATACAGATATGTTTATGATATCATAAGGCTCACTTTCACTACCAGAAATCGAATTAGCCCTGACAGCTAAAATCCATTAGGAATAAACAAATTACCGTTAGGAAAATAGTTCCTGATGTGGTCAAGGAGGCTCTAATACAAACTTGTCACGCCCGGAATTTCTATCCAAAATTCCAAACGCTTACATACGTGTAAACCCTCGTCCAGAAATCAGCCGAGGCACACAATAATAAATTAATAAAAGAGTATAATTATTCATCTAATTAATAAACGAATATAAAGTCATTACAGAGATAGATAGTTTCTCTCAATCAATAAAATTCTAAGCAGCGAAAAAAAAGAAACTAGCCTAGGCGACTCCACTCCACAAGCAGCTTGACCAGGACCCAGCCTAATCCTCCAGAGCATCACCTTCACTAAAGTACTCCTCCTCTAATGATGATTATTGCAAGGTGAGTACATAGAATACTCAACAAGCCACACAGCAGATATGTAAGTGCACAGGATAACACAAAGGATGACATAATAAAGACTCATTTGCATAAATAGAATTTAATAAACTTTTTAGAATTTTAAAAACAGTAAAGTACTTAATTAAACAGTATTAACAAACACTACACAACATACCCGTTGCGTAGGCCCAACCATATCTGAACAACTACGCCCGGTTGCACATACCTTATCTCCAAACCAGGAATTAACCATTCCAAACCAGGAACTAAACAAGTTATCACCATTTATTATTATTTAAGAATATAAGTGAGACTAATCACGAAAAACATTGTTAGGCCCGTCTATTACCGCGGGCATGGCTATTCGAATAGTTTTACTTTGGGCAGAGGTGTACAAATTTACCCACAAGACACTCAACATCATGTCAACCATGCGTCATGATACTGGAAAAGTACCCGAATAGAGACTGTGACAAGACACCACGCATAACACAATTTAATGTAGTGCACCGTTCCCGGATCATAGTCACCCCCTTTAAAACCAAGGTATGGACTCCCCAGCAACCTCTATGGGCTTATCTCTGCTACTTCTCAGTCTCGTGCCCCACAATGAACCATGCTATACACAACGTCTAGCCGTTGCCGATATTGGCTTGTGGTTAGTTCGGTTAATGCTTCACAGTGATAACTCGCGAACCGGTCCTTAATTGTCATGAGCACGACCATCAAAACCATGTGCTCACAACCCACCATTAATTAAGTTTTAGTTGGACCGATTAATTAACCAATCACGATTAGCCATCGTGAGCTACCATTAAATGAATATCAATAAGTGATAGTGAAACATCAGTTATTCCATTAATGTGCTAATATTTCTAGGCAAGGATAAGCATCCTAATAGCTTTAGCTAAAACCACATAAAGTTCTAGCTAATCAGAGTATTATTAACCACGTGACAAAGGACAGCTAATCAATAACAATAGGGCCATATCAAAGACAGTAGGTCATTCCCACCTGGTGACATTCGAAAATAGATGCAGTAGTTGAATAGAAACAATAGGTTCAACATGCTCTAAGGAGTGCTTTAGGATCTGTGTGACTTGCCTTGCTGGTCTTCGAAGACTTCCGAACCTTCTTCAGCATAAACGATCTCTTCGGGAACGTCGGAAGCTAAGGCAAATGAACAAAACCAACAAAAGAGTACAAAAACAAGCATGAACAGTACATGTGGATATTTTTATGTATAAATCTTGATTTTAGATGAATTTAGAGACTTGAATCACCTAAATCCGAGTTACAGTGATTTAGTTATGGATTATATAAGTGTAAAGAGATTTAAATCATTATCAGATAATATTTATAGATTATGACACAATAAAGAATTATTTTTAGAAGGGAAAAAGGAATTACTACATCAGCATGGATCGGGTCCATGGTAGACGTGGTGCACATAAGCGGTCTACGGATCCGGCGGTTGAGATCGAATCGAATTAAAACGGATGGCTCATATTAGATCGGATAGCCACACAAACGGATGACGTGGCAAACCGGCCGGTGATGTGGCGGCCACATGGGCACGCTGGCGGCGGCTCTGAGACCCTACGGTCGCCGGTGATCTAGGGCACGACAACGCAAACGGAAGACATGGACGCGAAGAGGAGGACACAGCGAACCTTACCCAAGGCAGCACAACGACCAACGGCGATGGAAGATGGCTGGCGAGGAGCTTCAAACGGCGGCGAGATCGGGTTGGCGATGACGGCGATGTTCTGGCGATCTTCAATGGCAACGAAGGGGTGGACGAACTTGGCCTCAGTCTTCCGAACCCGAAGCATCGTGGCTTGGCCGGAGTTAGGCGGCGGCGGCAGCGAAAAGAGAAAGCTCGCGGGGAGGAGGTTTCCGGCGACGACGGAGAGAGGGAGGGGTGGCGGCCGAAAGAGGAGAGGGAGAGGGCTCTATTTATAGCCACAGGAGGGAGAGATCGAGCCCAACACGAGCCCAAGGTTGTCGGGAAAAACTAGGGTTCAGCCGCGGAGAGATAAACTCAAGTTCGAGCTCGAATCCGTGTCGGTTTCTCGAAGATAAGGTCCGATTCTTGGGGGAAACAGAAGAGGGAGATAAGGGGAATATTTGCCCCCAACTAATTTGACGCGGGGTCGAATGGATGTGTCGGATTTAGAGGGGGATGCGGCGGCATTGGGCTTGGCTGGAGCTCTGTCCGGAGATTGAAGAAGCACCGAAGTAACAGGGATGAAACTAGACTTCTGCTGCAACTTCTTTTCCCCTGGCCCAATTGGAGGACGCCAACTGGACTTTTTAACGGAGAAAGGTAATAGGCCAGAAATAGAGAAGAGGCAAAAAGGGGGCAATGTGGACTTTTTCAGATTCGGCCCAAACCTAAAAGCAAGTATTTTGATTTCTCTTTTCCAATTAAATAATTGCTGAAATGATCTTTCGTTTATTGAAAATCCTTCCAATTGTCAAATATTTTCAGGAAAAATCCAGAAAATATTTAGACTCTCAAAGTATTTAAGAAAATTTTATCTAGCTCAATTTTACGTTCAAATTTTTCAAGATTTTATTAGGGTTTCTCTTGTAGGCTTTTAAATAATTTTTAAAAATGGATTAAAGAATGTATTATTAAATTAAGTGATTTTTAGATTATGACAACTTGACAGATATAATTTCCAAACAAGAGTAGGGTATTATCTCTTATCGAGAGGGCCTGAACCTGTCTAAATTTTTGACTCCGCATCCATGCATTTTTAGGTCTAGTATATTATCTCTTTTATTATTGTGGATTTTCAAAATCGATGAAGGAAGATCATTGGCATGCTTCTCCAGCGCTTGACGAGCACCGTCCTGCCTGTGGCCGTCATCCTTGCCAGCTTGCTTCTCTACAGTTGCAAGCGCACTACCGCAGCAGCGGCAGCAAATCATCTCCTTAGCCTGTGCTCCCTAGTGTATCTGCCACTCTTTGTCGTTCCCCTCGGTCACTAACTCACCTTTGTCATTGGCTTACGGCCACACCCTCCCGCCAAATTTTTAGCATTTTTAATTTTATTTATTTAAAAATTTACAAAAATAATTTTACGTTTGAAAATATTACAAAACTAATCTCCAATCACTTCCGGGGAGGGCGAGATTTAAAAATCGCCCTCCCAGAGAGCGATTTTGCTGACATGGCAGACGGCTGTTGGGCGCCGTCTGCTGCGTCGAGGTTTTTTGGCGAAAAAGTCCCTTGCCGCTCTCGGCAAGGGCGATTTTTCCCTTCGCACAATTTTGCAGGCGGTCCCCTTGTCGCCCTCGGCAAGGGCGATTTTTCCCTATAGGGGGCCGCCTGCCAAAGGGGGGCCGCCCTGGCAAATTTGTAGGCGGCCCCCTTGTCGCCTTTGCAGAGGGCGATTTTTTTCTCTGCTGGGCCCACAATAAACCCTAAACCACCCATTTTTTCAATAAAGGATATACGGATCGCTTTTTTTCAATAATTCCTCCATAATATGTATTATTCCCAATGTAAATGAAGTTTGGCCATGTCATTTGTAATTAAAGTAGATGATAACATGTATAATATTTAACATGTTTTGTCTGAGTTAAGAATTATTCTAATTTGGGCAACAATAGCTTTATCACTTAAAGTTAAGTATTATTCTAATGGTTCAGCAACTGTATGCCACATTGTTGCATAACTCAGCATATACGAACGATTCAATACATGGCATATGTTTGCTAAGAATTATTGCACGTAATTAAACCGCGGAACCTATCCCATGCATACATGATACAAATTAATCGGACTTGATGAGTCGATCATCGGCTTTCCTATAGAACCCTTCTACGACGTTAAGCGTGTCTTCCATTTTCCCTTTCCTTCTCGCCATTGTACTCCGTTTGTGTTTTGCATTCAGTTACTTTGAAGCCGTTATATTGGGGAATAACATTGTCGATCCACATAGTGAATTCGCACCTCCTTTGAATGCTCTGGTAAAGAAATACATGTTGTCAGTTAGAGTGACAATACAATGAAGACGTTAACTGGATTGATAAAATGAAAGACGTACAACGAAGTCGTTGTCTAAGTTGGGGCAAATGAAATATCTCCTGCCATATGTTCGTGGTTCAAAGGAGGTAGCCATCTTGCAACGATCCCTACAACCGCACCTAGGACGCTTCGACCATTTAGGGAAACCTAGTGGGTTGTTCCGCCAATCTAAGCTTGCGATTTTGGTCCGACGTTCGTACTCCATCCATGCCTGAATGAATTATTCGGTCGACTCAGGTTGCGTTTCCGTCGGACCGACTGAAGCAGGTCTAACCGTATCGATCCACTCTTCGAATCGACACTGACGTACATCCTCCTGGTTGTACATTTATGACGTAAGGGGTTAGAAAAAGAAAGAAGTGATTAGCTTGACTAGGAAAAAATGATACTCACGACAAAATCCTCGTCCACAATCTCAGGGCACACGAAGCATCTTTGTCCTCGAGTTGCTTGTCTAATGGACCTTACCACCTGGCAACGGAGACCACAATGGCATTCTGGACGTTCCCGCCATGTGGGTAGTGCGAGCTGATCCAGAGGCCAATCCAAAGCTTCCGCAGCAACTCGACGTTGGTACTCAGCCTTCCGCCGAAGGTAGGCCGGCCTTGTTTCGCTAATTGGGTAGGAACATGTTCCATCGGTTCGTGGGATCTCCGTATCTATCCACTCAACGAAGTTGCAAACCAAACGATATGCCTACGTAACATGTTACCATGATGTACGATCAAGTTAGTGTTGTTCGTATTCAGAATTGGTACTACAAATTGGAGCACATAAGTCATACCCGATCCATGTTGGCACATTGGAAGAATCGCCTCTCCCGAGTTTCTGAGTTGAGAGACGACTTAAGTATACAGGCATCACCACAATGGCACAACGGACGGTCACACCATGGTGGAATGAAACCGCCCAAAGGATGGAGTCGCCAGTCGAGACGCTCAGCAAATGGATGATCCATTCTACGTAGAAGTGTAGGAAATAGAAGAAAGATATGAAGAGCACGTATTCGGACCTATGTAATATATAGTGGAGGAAGCAGAGGCACATATCAATCTAACGTGAGTTCACCAGTAGCATGGATTTGACAACACGTTCACGCGGCAGCACAAATTGAATGATTGTGTCGAACAAAGCATCGGCAAAAGCTGAGTCGGGACACCTTCACGCGCCGAAAGATGATAACGACGTATCGTAAACGTCTGTCACAGGCCAAAAACTGATAGCGACCAATCGTAGCCCTCTGTTACGCGCCGAAAGTTTTTCGTCGTTTCGTTGAGTAGAGGTAGCGAATGACATGAAATGTTTTCGTGACATATAAGTGCGACGACCGAATAGAGTTATATACAAAGAGGTAACAAAAAGTTACTAACTGTAAATATTACAAACAGGTAGCACTCGTAGCCTAGTGGCGAGGCCTCTTACCCCTACCTATAACACCCTGATTTTCGCTCATCGAAAAATTTATTTTATTAAAAACCTATTTTCAAAAATTTGGTTCTTTGAGTGTACTTAGGATTATGTGCCAAAGATCTCAATTAATTATTTTCTTGTGAACTCACATTTTCCGCCAAATCCGTTCCCTCCAAAATATCTTTCCAAATAATTTTCCTTCCATCCGGAGATCCTAGCAATATTTGTTTCCGGAATCCTACCGCCAACAAATATTTTTGTGCAGTTACATATCAAAATCCGACGGCCATTTCTCTCATCAAATTTAATCGTGCACCGACGGGACCGGCAAAAGCTGAGTTTTTCCTTCTATTCCTCTTTTCTCCAAATAAAATCCTCGTGTTTGGATTTTTGAATCCGAGACGCATCCTAAATCGCTCGTCCAATTTTTACCCATTCTAAATTATTTTGCTTTCTACTCACTCCATTCATTGCAAGCCAAAATACTCATCTACTTTCCTGAACACACGAGGCAGCAACAAGCAACATCCATCCTCTCCCAGCATGCATGCATGCACACGTCCTTCATTTCTCTGCCTCCTCAGCCTCATGCCAAAACAATGGTTAGGCACCGTCCCTGCAAATCGGAGATTAGGCACCGTCCTGCACTGTGCACTGAGCATGGTTAGGCACCGTCGCCGCCTTCTCCGCCGAGCAAACGGCCATTTCTGCACACGGTCCAGTGCGCCATGGCACCGCGACGAGTTCACCGGTGTCACTCGTCCACGCCGAAAGGTGTGAACCGAGCTCACCCATGCCGCACCGGCCACTGTCCTCGCTCTACTGTGCCTCCCTGCCGACGATGACCGCCGAACAGGGTCGTCGGCCCCACTCGGCCGAGCCGCCTTGTCGCCGTCCGCCGGCCGCGACGGCTATAAAAGCCACTGCCCTGTCGTCGTCCTCCTCAGCCTCCAAGCTTTCCCATTCCCACTGTCGCCGTCACTTCTCCATCCCAAACCACCGTGGTTGTTGCCATCACAACGACGGGCCGAACGTCGTCGTCGTTCGACCGAGCCGCCTGGCCGAATGCTCAGCCCGGCCGTCGCCCAGTCCGAGCCAAGCCCCTGGCCGTCTCCCGTGCCAAGCCGCAGCGCCCGGCCGACACCGTGGCCCAGCTCGCGCACGGCCGACGTCGTGGCCAGCGCGCCGTCTCCTGCCGCGGCCGCCCATCGTCGCCCGGCGCCGGGAGCCGTCGCCTTCACTGTCTTAGGCCGCCCCCAGCCTCCTCCTGCCCGGCGGTTGCCCGACGGCACGCTGCCAAGCTGCGCCGCGCCGCACGCTGCCGCGTGCCTCCTGCTTGGTGGCGCAGCCTCCCGGCCGCGCGCCGCCGCCATAAGCCGCGCAGCCGCCAGCACCGCTCCGCCCAGCCGTGCTGCGCCACTGCCCCGGCCTGGACGTGCCGCCCCGCCTCCCTCGGCCGCCGATGCCGCTCTGCCGCCCCGAGCCGGCGCCGCCGCTCCCAGCCACCGCGCCAGCACGCCGCGCCGCTCCGCCGCCCTTGCCGCGCCCTCGCCCAGCCGGCGCTCCACCTTCTCCGCTCGGGAAGCAGCAGCGGAAGAAGAGAAAAGAGAGAGAGAAAGAAGGAGAGGAAAAAGAAAGGAAGGGATAAGGAGAGAAGAAAAAAAAAGAGAAAGAAAAAGAAAGGAGGTGGGACCCACCAGTGGGATCCACGTTTTATTCTCTCCACGAGGGATATATCACCTTCCTCTCGTTGTCGGGCCAAGCCCATAAGTCCTCCACAAGAAGTCTACAAAACCTCCCCCACAATCATTGGGCCAACCGGCCTCATAATCTGTCCAAAAGTCTGTTAAACATCCCTTGTTTCCTCGGGCTGAGCCCAAGAAAATCCATTTATGCAAAAAGTCTATATCATATCCTCCAGGCCGAAGTCCACCAACAAGCCATCCTCCTCACCAAAGTCTAACATATATCCCTCTACTCACCCAACCCCCTCTATTGAAGTCCATCTTGCCTCCCCAAGCCATTCATTCCTGTGTGGTTGGTAATAAAAAGATAAAATCTAATGCTCCTCCCCGGTACTGCTTTCGGCGACGACGTCGCCGCGCGCCGCGCCGTCATCTGAACTCCGAGAACGACTAACTTATTTAACGACTAACCTCTAACATCTAACATTCGACCCATTAACTCACTAACCCGCTGACACTCTAACTTACTGACTCACTGACCTCTAACTCGTTAACCCCTAACCCCTAACTTGCACTAACCCGCTAACATTTATTCCTTAACGCTGTGTGTACGTTTGTTACCACTGATCGAACACGTGGTGTGCGAGTTCGATCCGTGGGCCGACCGTCCCCAGGCTGTACATCGATGACCGTAGTTTCGTGTGAGGACCACCACTCGGTGTGCCGCTACCCGACTGCTGCAAGGTGAGCTCCTCTCCTGCTCTTCCTCTTGCTTTTGTTTCCTTACCGTCGTTGTTGTCGCGGCACGGTGACGTTGTGAGGCGCAACACCGTACTCGTTCCTTGTGCGGTTGCCCTCCGCAGCGATCGCTGCTGTGCCGCCGGCCATGCATGCGCCATACAGCTAGCTGGCTGTACGTGTGCATGCATGCAAGCAGCTCACATGCATGCAGCCAACTAGCCGTGTGTATGCATATGCATGCATGCTTGTAGCTCGCCCAAGCCCTTCACCTCACCATGCGCACACCCATTTAAAAACAAAACCTGTACGTGAGGAGCTAAGGGCGGTAAGGGCGGTCCCACCCGTCAGACCTTTTTCCTTTTCTTTGTTTTAAAACTTTTCCAATCTTTCGAATTCCGTATCTCCCTCGTTTTAAGTCGGATTTGAACGAAACTTTCGTCAAAATCTTTCTAAAATCAAGATCTACGCAATGGCACTGGTTTGGTTATTTTTTTATTCTTTCCAGAATTTTTGGCTCTTCTTTTTGTGTTAGCGAGTAGTTTGTGACGTTAGTATTCAACCGGACAGGGTACATCTGCGAGGAGGAAACTGAGCTAATTGAGAACGAACCCCCAATTGAGCAAGGCAAGTCACTACGCCCCCTTCCTCGAACATGTTGATTCTATTTTTAGAAATGTGTTGATTACAAATAAAATTGCATACTAATTATAAAATGCGTACCTACATTTGCTTAAGCCTTACCTTTGATATTGTTTATCCTTATGTATTTACACACCTTTGTTACCTGAGTATATTACTTTACGCGTGATTATTTATTCACTGCTTAGCCCTGCTTACATAGATGTTATACACTCCATATGTGTAATATGTGGATGTGGTTATACTGATCACTCGATGGGAGTGATTGATAGAGATCGGGTGGAGACATAAGCGCCACCCACAGCATGAAAACCTTTGTAAAAACCCAAAAACTTAATTAAACAAAAGTGATTTCGACTGGGGTGGCACGGATAGAATATGGGTGGTTCTGGGAACGGTAAGCCGCCAACCCTGGTCAGTTAAGGACCGAGTCAAGAAGCTAAGCAGGAAACGAACCGAGTACGACCACACTTCTTGAGTGGGGTTAGACCCGGTGGACTAGGTTATTCTCGTGGGATGGCACCCCAGACATGGTAGGTTCTGGATATCGGTATGGAAATGTGGAAGTGTGTGGTTTAATGACGTCAAGCTTTATATATGTATAATGTAACCTTCAATCTCAGGAGCGCCAGGACTCCCCTCACAACCGGCTCGAGGTAGGAATGTGGCGCCGGGGGTGCAATGGGGATTCATAGTCCTTGGAGCGGGTGCCGCCATGCGAGGGTAACTAAAAAACCGGGCCGTGACAAGTCTCATGTGTTGGGTGCGTCACGGAGTGTGGGATTAAAAGCGTACATCCGCTGCAGTGTGAGTAAATTAAACTATTCGAATAGCCATGCTCGCTGTTAATGAGCGCCGGGACTTGTATTACTCTTGACTAGCCTCGTCAATTTGTAATATTGCTTAAAATATGATGGGTATGGAAGGTGTGACCTTGCCTGTTGTGCAAAAAGGTCGTAGTGGTTAAAACTGTAGAAATTGGATGCGAGGGTAAACCGGACCAAGCGAGGCTTGGGGAAGGTGGATGAACCCTCGCAGGTTAATGACAACTTCAACTTAACGTGGTTTTCAGTTAAAACTGTTATGGCATAGGTTTGTGAAATAATTTGTGAAAACTAGCTTTATGCAAATAAACCAAGCCATCCTTGAACCCCTATGAACATTATATGCATTCTGTAGTGGTGGCTTGCTGAGTACGGTTGGTACTCACTCTTGCTTATTTAAATTTTTTTAGAAAAATGTGTTGGTGTCGATCTGTGCATGTGCTATGCTGGCAAGGAGTTACCAAGGATGGCGGAATAGGGACCTAGGTTCACCAGTCGATGCGTGTGGGATAAAATGGACCGCCGCTGCTTCGCTTCCGCTACCTCATTTATTTGTGTTGGTATTTTGTGTTGTTGTCGACCATGCTTGGTCTATTCGGATCCCATTTGGGCTATCCTTGTATTATTAATAGATTGTAAGATCTGCATGACGATGTCAGCTTGTGATATACAACTGTGCCATGTGTGTACCATCTACTGATCCAGGGAATGGTATTGTAATACACATGGGGTTTCCGGTATATAAAACCGGGGGCTCACACTACCCCTCCTAGCCTGCGCCCTAATGTGCCCCTGAGAGTACGTCAGCCTGTCAGCGGGCACGCACGACCAGCGCGGGCACCTGGTGCGGGCGTCTCCTGTGGCTGCTCCTGGCTCTGTGGTGGTGGTGCTCCACCAAGCTGAGAGGCGCCGAGAACGTCTTGCTCTGGGTCCTCAAGGTCGTCGAAGTCGTCGCCCACACCAGACCCGCCCGCACTGGACCCGCCCGCCTGCAAGGAAGATGCGCCCGAACGGAAAATCCCCGCTGGGTAGTATCCTCCTGCAGATGTCTAAAGTTAAGCAACATTCGGCCAAAAATACTCATCGGAAGACGCTTGCTCACCTGGCGGCTGACTGAAGGGAGGAGGGATGGACGAACCGCTCGCTCCAACAAAGGCCGACGTGCTGGGCCGAGTTGCTAACGGCAGAGGGATCGACGATCCACTCGCTCCAGCAGAGTGTCCTGTCGGCAGCGTCAGACCTACTAGACATTCTGTTTGTAATAACATGGTGAAGGTTTTGCATACTGATAAGGTACGGAACTAACCTGTGGACGCACCAGCACCGTGCGATGTCAATCCTGGTGTCGGGCCGCGTGGACGTGGCACTGCAGCTACCGGCGGAGGTACCGCGTCCACGGCCGAACGACACGAGAAGACGCGCAAGATCGAACATCATGCCACCTAGCTGGAAGTCCCCTCTCTGGCCAACCATTCTGTAGGTAGTCAATTGCCTTCATCATGCCCGCATGATGATCATGAATGAGGCAAACATTGGGCCTCATACGCACGACTTGGCAGCGAACTCTCTCCAAGAACCAATACCAGCTTTCGGTGTTCTCACTCTCGACAAATGCAAACGCCATAGGTAACACCTGGTTGTTCCCATCGGCTCCAATCGCCGTCAGTATCTGACCTCTGTATTTGTCTGTCAAAAAGGTTCCATCTATGCACAACACAGGGCGACAGTGCACAAATGCGTTGATGCAAGCACCCAGTGAGAAAAAGGCTCTTTGCAGTACGCTCTTGCTCGGGTCATTAGACGACGGAAAGGTCTGAATGTCATAATAGGTATTGGGGTTTCTCTGAGCAATGGTGCCTAACAGACGAGGCAAATTATCATAGGATGCTTCAAATGTTCCATACCTCATCTCCAAAATCTTTTGTTTCGCCCTCCAAGCCTTGTAGTAGCTTATAGTATACTTGAATTTGTTTTCAATGTGCCTAATAATGGAGCCCGGTTCAAAGTCCGTGTTACAAACCACATCGCTGTACATCTCACTGGCAACAAAAGCTGAGGTGATGTTGCGGTGATACTTATCAACCCCTGGCAACCAACATGTGTGCTCACCAACAATGCTCACTTTCCAATAGTCATTCCATTTTCCCTTATATGCATGAACGCGCCACGGACAATCATCCTTCGTGCATTTCACGTCATACACATAGTTCGTAGACTTCACCACCCTAAACTCTCTATGCAAGGAGACCGCCCAATGCTTCATCGCCTCTTTCATGTCTTCCTTATGAGCATACCTGGCACTTTGGATTACCTCGTTATCTTTGTATTCAAAGGGTGCTTGCTGCCCCTCTGAGATAACAAGTTGAGAGAAATAAGCTTTTGTCCAATCAATGGGCATTACATCTTCCTCCTCGTCCGATGATTCATCGCCCTCCGCCTGCTCATTTTCAGAATCTTCTCTCTCCATTTCCTCAACAATTGCTTCGATTCTCTCCCCCTCATCCGCCACGCCTATTGCCTCCTCCAACCTTGCTTCGTTGCCCCGAGTTCACATCGATGGTCCAACATTCTCCACAGCATTACTAGGACCTTCACCATCCTCTATTTGCACTGTAACACTGTGTTGGCGCAGAATTTGGACCCGTCCAGCAACCAAACGGGTTCCGCGTTACCACGGCGGCCTGGGAGATCTGCTTAACTCCAGTGCAAGTCCAAACGGCTTGCCCGGCGATGCGCAGAGCGTGCCAGTTGATTTGATCTGCGATCAACAAGAAACAAGTAAACCATGTCAGAAAACAATGGTCGATCGGTCGATAAGCCGATGTCACATTGTTATAGCCCAGCCGATAAGGCAAAACTGTATCGGCTTACTCAAGATAATAAGTAAATTGAAACAAATCTAATCTCATCGGCCCATATTAACATGTCTAAAGCAAATTACTGGAACCGGCCGATGAAGGTATCATGAAGATAAATACACTAGCTAATACCCTAATGTAAACTTATACAAACCAATCGACCGATATAAATACACCAACCACAGAGAAATCTTAAGGACACCCTGCGACCGATATGTTTATATTCGTCGATCCGCATGTATAAGTGGCAAATACATGCAAAAACATAAATAATCACATGCACTAAGTAAAACCGGCTAAAACCCCGATGCTATCCTTAATTACAATCAAAAGCAGGCTTTGTGTTAGATCTCAAAACACGACTAAGGTCGATGGCAACTCAAAGTGTGAATCGAGACTTAACACAAAGAAAATCAAGCCGTCGATTGCTTTTGGGGATGGTAGATGCATTGAACAATCTAGCCAAGCATAAGAATTAAACCATCGTCGGCAACAAACCCTAAAACGAGTAAGTCACTGGCGAGGCGTAATTAAAACACCTGTCAAAACTATCCAAGACATGATAAACGACGATCACATCATCGAGGCTTAACGTGTCTAAAGCGACACGCTAGCCCCGACGATGCAAATCGTCGGGAACGAGTTCTTACCTCTGCTCCGGGGAAGCAAGAACTCATCAAAGAAGACCTCTTGCGAGGGTTGGCGATACACCAAAATAGATTAAACTGATTTGTTGTATTGAATTGTGAGAGAGTTTCTATGTACAAACTACCGGGATATTTATACCCGAGATTACAACAGGGTCCTTGTAGGACACGATCTTATCTCTAACAAACAACAAGTCTTCACGGCAAACTCTTGCCACAGATTAGATCTAAACCTACTTGATTTACAAGATACAATTGCCTAAAACCGAGCTTTATCTCTATTTGGCAACCTCCTTAAAGCTTATCTTGAGCCCAGACCAAGCCCACGCTGACTCTGTCAACTTACAACCCGTATCGGCCAACAATCACATCGAATCCATATCGGCCGATACGTCCTTTCTGGCAGCACCTCCCCAGTCCGATACGGTTACCGAGTCCGATACGAAGCCTGGTCCGACTCCAACTCAATCCTTCTTCTCTGCTTCGGTTCTCTCTTTTACTTCCAAGTCGATTACCAAAATCCGTCGTTAACACACTGCTATAGATTTCATGCAATGCCACAAAAATAACAAGGGGCCAGGACCTTTCAAAGGCCATCTCCACATAATGTCTCCAGGACTCGGTGTTATCTATAGGCATTAGTTCCCAATAATATCCTTCTGTTGCACGACTGACTACAACGGATAGGGACATTGTGTTCACTCTTGTATCCACTTTAAATCCACGTAGTAACCAACTATAGACTGACTCAAATGTTTTATCGGCTGGCCTATCGATGCCCTTCGATTTCATACTAAATTCTGACAGATCAACACCATCTCGACCATATCTAACATTGCCTTCACCGTGAACTATCTGAAATATGACATTGCTTGCAATTGCGCCTAATAAACAGATTCAAACTGAGTTTATTTCGTACTACGAATATGTTGCCTAGATCAATTTGTGCCTAAGTAAAATTCTATAACATTATGTTCTCTGTTCTAGATCTTAAAATATACCGAATTGGTTTTTTCATCTAGATGTACCGCCAATCGTACTTATTTTCTACATATGTTCATCCAAATCGGTCAAATTCTCTCAAATAAATCATGTCATAATTTATAAATCAATAACTAAGTGATACACATCTATTTAAATATTAAACAAAATTCTACACAAAGAAATGTATACATAGGTAAGGATATATCCTACATATGTTCATCTAAATCGGTTTGTCCTAGGTCAAATTCACTAAAATAAATCATGTCCTAATTTTAAAATCCAGATTATAGTGCTACACATCTATTTAAATAATATAGACATAGATCAGAATATATTCTATGTAGGTTCATCTAAATCGGTTCGTCCTAGGTCAAACTCCCTAAACTATATCATGCCCTAATTTATAAATCAAGATCTTACTACTAAACAACTAATCAAATATTCAAAAAAAAATCTTTTTTTCTAATGTTCTACACAAAATAAATAACACAAACATATAGCGGGATATTGTATTTACCTGCAATCGAGTATGCACACCGACAGGGCTTCGCCGCTCTCCTTCTTCTTCCTCACCCCTCTCTCTGTTTTTTCTTCTGGAGTCTCGAGCGCTGCAAATGACGCCCTCGTCAACGAACTCGGCTTATATAGGGAGCAGGCCAAAAATTGCCCTTGCAGAGGGCGAGATTGGGCAAAAATCGCCCTCTGCGAGGGCGGCGAGGGGGCCGTCTGCAATTTTGCCAAGGCGGCCGCGGGCAAAAATCGTCCTCTGGAAGGGCGGCAAGGGGGCCGCCTGCAAAATTGCCAGGGCGGCCGCCCTTTGGCAGGCGGCCCCCTACAGGGAAAATTCACCCTTGCCGAGGGCGGAGAGGGTGTTTTTTGCAAAAAAAAACCTCGACGCGGCAGACGGCGCCCAACGGCCGTCTGCCACGTCAGAAAAATCGCCCTCTGGGAGGTCGATTTTTAAATTTCGCCCTCCCAGGGGCGATTGGAGATTAGTTTTGCAATATTTTCAAACATAAAATTATTTTTGCAAATCTTTAAATAAATAAAATTAAAAATGCTAAAAACTCCCCTCCCGCCTGACCTCTTTCCAACAGCCCCCAGCGTCCAGCGCAGCCATGGCCAATGGGCTGACGCTCTAATAGCCCCGGCCCTTAACCCAAACCCTTGTTTTGTGCCCGGCTTGCTACAGCATTGACCTGTGCCACCACAGCCAAAGGCCAATCGGGCCATGCCATACCTAGGCCCGCTACAGTGGCAACATGGTTGGGCCGGCACGGGAAGGCTTGACCCATTTGGCCCTATGGCTTGGCTGGTGGCTCTCGTGGTCGGGTGGTAGCGTCATCTCCCCTCATACTTGGGCTGGGCATTCAGTTTTTTTGTTTCTTCGGTTTACCAGAAATTTGATTTCGGGACTTGATGAGGATCCACCTATCAATTGTATATTGTCCTTTCCATACGAATCAGAACATAAGGTGAAATTGTTTCTATCTAAGTCTATGTGCGAAATATATGAGAATTTGATGCTACATAATATTTGTCACTCATTACTTTCAGAAATGAGATATTTGAACCATTGGCATGCATAAACAACATGTGGGTCCAGCGGGAGGTGAGGGAGGTAGTAGCGCACATGGAGAAGATCAGTTGCCGTTCTGTTCGTGAAGTTCATGGCAAATTCTGCATTGATGTGAAGATTTTCAGCATGCATGGCTTACATCTTTGGAAAGCTTATCGAATCAACTTTTCAATGGATCAAACGGCATGTCATTCTGAGCTTTCTATCAACTACGATTGCAATTTGAAGACATCTTGCGTGGGTAGCAGCATAATTGTTGAGTGTGGGTCTTGCAGGGCATGTTTGGATGGGGTTCTACTATCCCAAGACCAATCTTGGGTTGAGAAGGAGTCCTCTACAAGTACCCCATGGATTGAAGCCTTCCAAAAGGAGTTTGAAGATAAAAAGGAAAAGATTCAAGTCGTATTCTTGTTGGGCCAACCTGAATATAACTAGAGTAAAACGCTTGTTTCTCGTCCGAAGTCCGCTTTGGACGTTTGAGTACTCTATGAAAATCTAACTTCATGGCCCACATGATGGATAGGGCCTAAGATTCTGGATTCACCGCAAGAGTCAAAAGAAACCAACGGTATTGCAAATAGGCTTTTAGATTGTATTGTATTTGATTCCTAGTTAGTTTCTAACACATGTACTGCTCTATCTGCCTTTCTACACAATCCAAGACGGTAGATCATGTTTATTCTAAAGATAATTTACTGCAAATTTGCTCTTATTCTTCTCCTAGGTTTTTTGTCGTCATTGCTAAACTAGAGAGAGGACGTGGGAGTTCTGTCATAGATTGTTCTTACTTTTCCTTGCAATGAATTGAGGGGGGCAATAGATCCACATTTTGCATGGTCGAGTGGATCAATCTATCAAAACGTATGGTTTTGCGAATTCTTGATGAAAGGTGTGTTGCACGGGCAGCGTGTTGTTCATCTAGTTCGTGAGGTTTCATGGTGCATCCGAATCCTATGTCGAGAAGGTCGGACGTCCTCCATATCAAAACTGCAAGTGCAGTTTATTTGATTTTCGGTTTATCTCGCAATTGAATGCGCCACCGATGATCGTGGCCATGGCTCATGACAGCACCATCCGATGAGTAGTGGTGCTGGTGTTAGGACTTGAGCAACAAGGGATCTGGAGTGGAGTAATGATGGGACTAGATGGATAAGGACGTAAGGTGGAGTTAGGCCTTATAAGTACTGTGGGACATTGGCTAATGGGAAAAAACGAACATACTCGGTTTCCATTCATACTACTAATAGGATACTTCTAATCCTCCTTGCGGAGGGAATAGTAATAATCCTATTTCTCTTTGTTCAGTTTTGTCGGTACGACGGTTTTTTTTCTATCAAAAGCCAAATCAAACACCGAAGCACCGAACTTGACAATAATAAAACTAAAAACCCCAGAAAGTACTTCGGTGGAGTCCTTCATTTTCGTTTTGCCTTTTCTTTTTGCCCATCCCTACTTATAGTAGGCCAAACAGGTAACCAGGCCCAACACAGCACAAGCCCACCAATGGCACGGCCCGCTAGGGCATGGCTCGTTAGGCATGGCTTCATAGTGGTAGTGTCAAGGATAAGGCATATCTCCTATATGCGGGTTGATGGAATATGGCAATACCATATACCCGGTAGTATATGAGAAGGTATCCTTTAGTTCAGGAATTACAACTAATAAAGAAGGGAATTATCTTTCCAAAATAGAAGGTGTCAAAGTCCTAGTTGGAAAAGATAAGGTTTCCATAGGCCCGTATCCTATTTTTTCTTTCTGAGTTCTATTTCGAGAAGAAGATGATCTCTGCTATATATACAAGGCCCTTATGTTTAGGGAGGGGCATCGAGTTGCAAGCCATAGCCAGAACTATGATCAGAAGCAATTCGGAGGAAGCCAACATCATATTCACTGAATAGATCTAGTCGGGCCGTTCTTGACAACTTCTAGTCGGTAGATTCATCTAGTTATTCTATTCCCCATTGTACTCTGAGCGATATTTATATCCATAATACATATAAACTTGTTGATTCAAAGCATGGTGGCCTGGAAGATTTGCTTTACTTCAGTGTAAGTCCAAAAGCTTCGGTTTCAGGGCATGCCAGTTGGTTTGATCCTACAACCAACAAGATAACCAAAAGCAAATGTTAGAAGACGATAGCCACCGTATTGTATCAGCCGGTGTACGAATGAATCGAACCTTTGATTGTTTTTCAGGTGGTGGATATCCTAACTAATCTAAATCGATAAGAATTGTTTTGCCGATACCGACAGAAACCTTAAAAAGGCTTAGCCAATACAAGTAAACAGAACCATCAACTTAGACTAGCTAAGATATATGATAAATAAGTAGATGCATAAACTAGATTAGAGTATCGAAAACGATGTAAGCCCTAATCTCGCCGATGCAAACCGCCATGACATGTCTTACCTCTTGTCGGAGTCGAAACCGATGCAGCCCAACTCGAGACAAGAACTCACTGAAAAGTAAAAACGAAAAGGTGGCGATGCGCCGAAAGTGTATATTGAATTGTTGTTCTTTTTACAAGACCATGAGTGTACATATTTATACCTAGGAAGAAAAACTAGTCCATATCAAACACGACACAAATTTTCCTAAAGATAAAATTAAAATTACAAGCCCAAACCGGACTCTAATCAGTCTTACCTAAAATTATATGAAAGGAAAATAAATATGCCTAATTAATAAATTCATGCCGCTTCCTTCTCGGACCCGATCCTTTTTCTCAGTAATACCTTCAATGTCTTCAACTAAATCCGACAAGAACTTGAACTCCATCTTCTATCGACAACCCCTTAAGCTCTTTCATCCGATACACATTTGTCGATACACCTCCGGCCGATGCAATCTTTTCGTTAGCAATTACTAAAATGATGCCGCTAAGTTTGCTCCACCTTTAACGGAATATGCAAAATTTTACCGTTAACAAAACTGGAGTAGGGTTATTACTCATCTTGAGGGCCCGAACCAGTATAAACCCTTGTCCTTGTCTGCTTGATCTATTCTCGCGTATACCCTGATTCCAACGATCCTCATACTCTACAAAAACCAAGGTCGGCGTATAGCCCGTAAATAGTGGCGCGCCAGGTAGAGGGCTTGGTGCTAAAAGGTTTCGATGAGAGGAATTCAAGAGCGGGATTTTCCGATGAGGGCTTCTACAACCAACTTGGCCTAGGAGATCCAACCCAGCCAGCCTTCACCATGGTCCAAGTCGGTTCCATCGTCTTCTCATTCTTCGCCGCCATCCCAATCACGCCTCCTAGCACGTGTTGAGGATGAGACCATGACGACGGCACAAGGGAATACATCTTCCCAAATGGTCACCTCTCCGGTTCATACCGAGAACGAGGCACCAAAATCCCAATCCGTCGACAGAAGGCCTAAAGCGGCCCGATCTTCGGTTTCAGCCGATAAGCATGCACTAACAAGGAAGTCTGCTGACAAGGATGGTGCATGGTGTCCGATCCACAAGACTGCTAGTCATCCGTTGGTTGGATGTCATGTCATAATCCAAGCAAAGGCCGAACTCGACGCTTGCGAGGAGTGTGGGATTCAGCGTGTTTCTCCATATAAGACATGGTGCCCAATCCATAAGTCCAAGAGTCACCCCCCTAACCAGCTATGAGATATTCCTAAGGCTTGTAGAAACAATTATTCGAGTTCCAAGTTACCAGATCCACTCTCGTAGAGATCAATCTCGTACGACGTCTGTGGACGACAACCCTTCAGATCGCATGGTGGGTTACAACGGAATTGATCCCGATGAACCATCTGTTTTTCATAGCCTGGACAGCATGGAATCTTCTAGCTCGAATTCTCCGCGTGACATGAATGTGGTTGATGTTGAAATCGAAGACAGGGGTGTAGACGACCGTACACCACGGGGTTTCATGGAGGAGGGTGAGTTCATTCGATCTCGAGATGTAGCCCCTCCACAAGCTGAACCTGTTTGTACTCCCGCCGAACACTTCACCACCTTCAATAATCTACTCCATCAACCTCCTTTTGATCCAGTAACCCATCCGAAAGCGGATGCATGGTTAAAGCGAATGAAGTCTACTATCATAAACCTCAACTCTGCTTTCATCGTGGCAGCAGGACTGCCACCTCCAGACGTTCTCCTTTGGGTCAATGAGGTTGTTGAGAACGTTGGCACCGCCAACTTCCCTCAAAACGGTGAATCTCGCATTCTTGATAATGCATCGCCACAACGACAAGCCCAACAAGCGTCTCCTAGACAAGATGCCCACGATCTCCGTGACCAGCTAAACGGCCGAAGGCGACAATGACAAGATCAACATGATAACGGATGTTGACAACCCCATGATCATCGACACAAGGGCAATCGTCGGGACGATAATCATGATAGAGACAACAATCGCGATCGTAACCAAGGTCGTGATCGCCAAGATACCCCAGTACGCCGAGGTGACGACGAACAAGCTTCATGTCACCACCATGATGACCAAAAGGACTCCCGATCTCCACCCTTAAGACGTGGCCGAAATTGCAATTGTCGGCCTCGTAACCACACACCTAACTATGGTGATCCCTCGTCATCCTCTTCGTCATCATCTATGGGCAGTTTGCATGGCCGTCGGGGTCGCCAACCACCCTTTCTACCTGGAGGCGGATGCAGAGCCTTTAAGCTCTCTCTTTGAGAAGTAAATTGGCCCTCAAAATTCCATCCCGCAGCAGTAGAGAAGTACGATGGGAGCATGGATCCAGAGGAGTTCTTACACATATATTATATTGTTCTATACGCCGCTGATGTAGACAACAACACTCTTGCAAATTACTTGCCAGAAGCGTTGAAGGGATCTGCTCGGTCATGATTTGTTCACCTTCCCTGAAATTCAATATCTTCCTGGGAAGACCATTGGAAGCGATTCGTCACGAATTTTGAAGGCACCTACAAGAGACACGCGGTCGAGGACAATCTACATGCCCTCAGGCAAAAGCCCGGTGAACCTCTTCGAGATTTTATTCGACGTTTCAACGAATGTCGAAATTCAATCCCCGAGATCACTAACGCATCCGTAATATGGGCCTTCAAGTCAGGTGTCCAAGAACACTATACGATTCAAGAGCTGGTGACAAGGCGGGTGACGTCCGCAATGAAGCTGTTCGAGATCATTTGTTAAACCAGGAGCTCGACTTGATAACCTCATGGCTTTGATTGGCTGATCTTTCAGTGAGTTGATGATAACTACGATTTGGGAGAAACGTTGACGATCCGACTACAACCGTATGAGACATTGTTGTTTTGCACCTTAGCGATCGATACACCTCTTCGTGGGTTGTTGATCTTGCCGGTGCAAATCAACCTTATTCCTGCAAGCAAATCGAAGAAACAAGCAAGAACAAGATAAAAGTAATCCGAATTGCAAATATGAATTTAATACAAATGATAAGTTGGAGTTCCATAACGAGCAAACCGGTGATCTAACCGATCATGGGATTACATGACAAAGTAGCGAAGCTAAGCATTAATCTAAACAAAACCCGAGAAACCCTGAAGGGGTACCTAGCTATTTAAGGGGGTGGGAGAACGACCAAGGGATCCCTAAGGTCGTGCTCTACTAGATTGGGGCACACCCCACATGGGCCCCATTTGGGCCGAGGTCCTAGATGAAGTTACAAACCCATATGCCCATTATAGGTGATGCAGCACCTTATTTCTTTAATTGCGGATTACTAACATGGAATTTGAAGATGAGGCTAGATCCATTGGAAAGAGGACTCCAAGAGCTTTCCATCAAGCACTCATGGGCCCAAAACGGAGCTCGTATGCATATTTGGCGGCTATTTGAAGTTAGCACTATAGCAGGTGACCGAATTGGATTCCAGAACTTGGACAACTTGATCTTAATGTCTTCCGGTTGGCCTATGATATGAGCAATGGTTGTATCAATAGTAACCATGGTCACATCATCCTCCCCTTCTTCACGGAAAACCGTTCTCGGTTTTTCTATGTGGTGCTCTTCACGTAGTCCATTTAAAACAACTTGTTTCTTCCAATCAAAACTAGAGAAACTCAAAGTAGCATGATTAGCAATAACATGTTCCTCTAGCTTGAAATTTTTATCCACCGATACAGAAAGTTCTAACTCTGAGTATATGTAAACTCTATGCACCAAATATATTCCTCTATCATTATATTGCCCAAATATATAAAATATAATATTAGTTGGACATGGCAAATCAATAGCAAATAATTTCTCCTTCAAATTATCGAGCTCACAAAAATCATTAAATAGAACATAGCCAAAAGTACTTAAAGAAGATAGCAATTCAGGTTCCTAAACTTCATTAGCAATTTAAACAACATGCTTAAAATCAGCAAAAAAGAATTAACAACAGGAATAACATGTTTATTCAGTAGTTGCAGCATGGATATAAGTGAAGCATTATCACACAACTCTTCTTTATTACAAGGAATAGCAAACAATCAACTTGTGACAAAAACATCTCAGCAATTGGTTCCACTAATGGTTGCTTTACTATAGCATGAAAAGTGAACATGTGTAACTCAGCTTGAGAATACTCACCTTCATTTATCTCAGCACCATTTAATTTATCTTGCAAACATTCTTCATACATCGCAGGTGCTTTATGCTTCTCCTCTTTCTTCTCAAGTACATCATTCGCCTACTCTTGTTGAATGTTCTGAACTCCCTACAAAACGTGACACAAAAGATTGCTCCTTCCATGCTTGCACATGTTCATTGCACAATAATATCGAAGATTCAGAAAAAGGAGATAAATCATATTGTTCATGCTTTCTTGTATTTGATATGATTTGACTCTCAATGCTACGAGCAAGCATGAATAGGTGTCCAATATGATTATATATCACATTAGCAAGCATAACCTGAATTTCAGAATTGAGCCCATTGAAAAATCTACATATTGTGTTTTCATTGCATTCTTTTAGACCACTGTAGATGATACAAACTTTAATTTCATGGATGTACTCTCTAACAGTTCTATCACCTTGTTTCAGATGTACTAATTTCTCAAGAAGAGTACATTTGTAATAAGAACTCACAAAACGCTTTCTCATCATCATGGTTTTGCATTCATCCAAAGTTTCAGGTTTATTACTAATATGAGTCCACCAAAACAAAGCAGAAGAGATAAATTTATTACTAGCAGACTTAATCATTTGAGCATCAGAAAAATCATATTTATCAAATTCGTTGTCTACTGCTAACTCCCGATCAACATAAGCAATAGAATTATACTTACCATTGTAGAATGATAACTTAGATTCAACTCGTGCAAAATTATAGTCAGGTACCTCATATGCATCACGTGGAAAAGTCGTCATATCTCATTGATGGTGAAGAAATCGATGTTGAGCATGACCATCTCATATCCCCTTACGCAATCCTGCCATGGTTAGTAGCAAACAAGAAACACACACAAATATATGCACGCTCCTATCAACTATTAGATAGTGGAAACACAAATTTCACAAACACTCAAGCTTTTTACCGAGCTTTTGCAAGTTCTTACCAATGCAAGGAGAATGGTGACCACGCCGACTCAACCTAGACCCAATGAAAATTGGATGTATCGATGCCTTGGCAAACACTTGCTGTATCGCTGCAATCAAATCTGTGAAGCTCTGGGTAGGCTTAAATATGTAGCAAAGGAATAACAAATGCTCAAATCAGAGAATGCAAAGTTGAATAACTATTCAAAGTCAGTAGCATGCTAGTCCTAGGCTAGAATGTACTAGAGTAGACACAAATGATACCACAAGATAGCACTAGAATCAACTCAAGCACAACTCTGATATACAAAAGCAAACTCAAAGATAACAATTGATTTTCTTTTTTCTTTCTTTCTTTCTTTCTTCTTTTTTTCTTAATTTTTTTGGTGTGGCTTTTGTTTTTTTTAGCACCTTTTTGCCTTTTTTTCTTTTTTAGCAAAAACGACTCAAGGACTTGAATGCAAGATTACAGGGACTCAAAAGTAAATAAAAAATACAGGGACTAAAAGTAAAAGTCCAAACCCTAAAATTTGATCGATACAAAAATGGAATGATCTCCTCATATGGATTCCGTTTTTCCAAACAAAACTCGAATCCGACACCAAAAATTTTTTTTAGCAAGGTGTAGCAACTCACAGTATAGATTGAAACCGAGAGGAGAGGGAGTGAGTCGGACTCGGTCAAAGTGGAAGGTTTGTCCTTAGATGGAATTAAACCAACCAATCCGATCTAATCTACAAACTTTCCACCCTTCTTTCTTCCTCACGTGCAAAAAACAGAAGCACGAACACAACCAAACCACGACCGAACAGAGCACAAACCACAAGATAGAAACCCTAGTGACTTGATAACTTTAAAACCAACCGACAAAAACTTCTGAAAACTACAAAAATCAAACCTTGACAGCGAGGCGATTCCCTTTTTGAAGGTCCCGACAACAACGAAGAAACAGTGACAGCGCAGCGACAGCGGTGGTACTAGACATGACAAGAACTCGAAACTCTAAACGGACCAGACGCTAAAACCAGCAACACAATGCGATGATACAACGCAAAACTCAACAATACAAAAACTAAAAAGAATAATGCAATGGCACAAAGATGGCTTCGTAATGGATGCAATTTTTTTTGAATGATTATTTTCTGGTTATAGGTAGATAAAAACTCACCGAGCAACGAAAGCTCTGATACCACTTGATAAACCCTGAGCTCCACTTGATTCATGGCTTTGATTGGCCCGATCTTTCAGTGAGTTGATGATAACTATGATTTGGGAGAAAGGTTGATGACCCGACTACAACCGTACGAGACATTGTTGTGTTGCGCCTTAGCGATCAATACATCTCTCCGTGAGTTGTTGATCTTGCTAGTGCAGATTAACCTTATCCTGCAGGCAAATCGAAAAAACAAGCAAGAACAAGATAAAAGCAATTTGACTTGCAAATATGAATTGAATTCAAATGATAAGTTGGAGTTCCGTAACGAGTAAACCGGCGATCTAACCGATCACAGGATTACACGGCAAAGTAGCGAAGCTAAACTTTAATCTAAACAAAACCCGAGAAATCTTAAAGGGGTATTTAGCTATTTAAGGGGGTGGGAGGATGACCAAGGGGTCCCTAGGGTAGTGCTCCACCAGATTGGGGCACACTCCACATGGGCCCCACTTGGGCCAGGGTCCTAGATGAAGTTACAAGCCCATAGGCCAATTATAGGTGATGTGGCACCTTATTTCTTCAATTGCGGATTACTGATATGGAATTTGGAGATGAGGCTAATCCGTTAGAAAGAGGACTCCATGAGCTTTTCATCAAGTACTCATGGGCCCAAAATGGAGCTCGTATGCATATTTGGTGGCCATTTGAAGTCAACATTATAGCAGGTGGCCGATTTGGATTCCAGAACTTGGACAACTTGATCTGGATGTCTTCCGATTGACCTATGATGTATGCAATGGTTGTATCAATAGTAGCCATAGTCACATCATCGTTGTTAGGTGTGCACACGCAGACAAAGCCATCCATAGGAACGACGGGAAAGGGAAGTCGATGTAAGAGAAACAACCAGCTAAAAAAGACAACCCGAAACCAAGTCAGAAATCCAATCGCAAGAAAGGGGAAAAGAGAAAGGCATAGTTGGAGGTTCTTGTTGCAGAACAAGATAAAAACGCTTCCCAATGACCTCCTTCTCAAGACGATGGCCCAGTACGACAATGGTGTCCGGTGCATAAAACCAGCGCTCACACGTTTGAGGAGTGCCACGTATTTCAGAAGGCCATGGCTAAGAAGATAGCCTAAGACAAGGGAATGAGGGTTCGCATGGTAGAGAAGGGCAATCAAGACCCTCTGTCCGACGATGAACCAGGTTTACCTGACTTCGACCAGCACATGGCACACATCTTTGGTGGCTCGACCTCTTATTCTTCAAAACGAGAATACAAGAAGGTAGAACGTGAGGTGTGCTCCATGACCCGGGGATCAATGTCTAAAATGAAGTGGTTAAATCGGAAGATCGAGTTCTCTGACGCCGACCACCCGACTTTGACGACAACCCCTAGGTGATATCCGATAGTAGTCGAACCTACTATCCGGAACGTCAAAGTTGACCGAGTTCTCATTAATGGCGACAGCTCCATCAATCTCCTCTTCGCCAGCACGCTCAATGCAATTAGGATCCCCAGAAGCGAGCTCATCCCTTTAGAGCAGCCCTTCCACGACATTACCCCATTATCGTCATCAAGGCTTTTAGGAAAGATCATGTTGCCGGTAACCTTTGGCAGAGCTGACAACTTCCGAACAGAACAGATCACGTTCGACGTAGCGGAGTTCGACACCACCAACAACGCCATCCTCAGAAGGACAGCAATCGCCAAGTTCATGGTGGCTTTGCATTATGCCTATCAATTGATCAAGATATCAGGACCCAAAGGGATATAATCACGATACCAGAGAACGCAAAGATGGACGTGCAGTGCGACAAGAGGAGCTTCGATATGATCGAGCAAACTCCCACCACGTCCACCACAACTGAACCTCCTCTAAAAGTGACCAAACCCAATGTAGCACCCAAACTAGGTGGCACGATAAAGATAATCCCGCTGTCCAGTAGCACCCTTAATAAGATGGTCAAGATCGAGGCCGAGCTCGACAACAAATAGGAACTCGAGCGCATTACCTTCCTCCGTGACAATGCAGATGTGTTCGCTTGGCAACCTTTTGATATGCCTGGGGTCCCCGGGAAGGTGATTGAGCACAAACAGATGGTTCGACCTGACACAAAGCCTGTTAAGCAGAAATTGCATTGCTTTGCTCCAGACCGCAAAGTGGCTATACGAGAAGAACTTAATAAACTTCTCAAAGTCGGTGGCATCAGAGAAGTCCTTGACCCAGAGTGGCTTGCAAACCTAGTCATGGTGCGCAAGGCCAACGGCAAGTGGAGCATGTGCGTAACCTTCACCGATCTCAACAAGGCATGTCCAAAAGACTACTTTCCCCTTCCATGCATCGACCAACTGATAGATTCTACCACCGGATGTGAGTTGTTGAGTTCTCTTGACGCATATTCCGAGTACCATCAAATCAGCATGGCCAAGGAAGACAAGGAGAAGATAGCCTTCATCATGCCCTTCGGTATATTCTGCTACGTCAAGACGCCATTCAGCCTTATCAGTGTTGGGTCCATATAGCAGCGCGAGATTCAGGGGGCTTTTCAATCTCAACTCGGCAACAACGTTGAGGCCTATGTTGACGATGTAGAAGTCAAAACAAAGACGCGAAATCGCCTCATCGATGACCTATGGGAAACATTCAACAATCTCCGACGACACCGGCTCAAGCTGAACCCGGACGGAGTAAAATCGGGCAAACTGCTCGGCTTTCTCATCTCCGGGCAAGGTATCAAAGCAAACCCGGACAAAATCAAGGACATCGAGAACATGAAGTTACCGACAAGACTCAAAGAAGTCCAGAAGCTTATCGGATGTCTGGCAGCCCTCAGTCGATTTGTGCCTAGGATGGGAGAACGAGGACTACCCTTCTTCAACCTTCTAAAAAAACAAGACAAGTTCGAGTGGACATCGGAGGCCGAGTAGGCATTCCGCGCACTCAAGCGATACCTCGCCAATCCACCTGTTCTCATTGCCCCACAACCACAGGAGGAACTCTTCCTCTACATCGTCGCAACATCATACTTCATGAGCACCGTCATCATTGTCGAACGCGAGAAAATACAGTGCGCAATCTACTACATCAGTGAAGTGCTACGCAACACCAAGACCAGATAGCCCCAGATCCAGAAGCTACTCTACGCCATGGTCATGACATCCCAAAAGTTGCGCCACTACTTCCAAGCCCACAAGGTCACGTTCGTCTCCTCATACCCTCTTGGTGACGTTGTTCGCAACAAAGAAGTCGTAGGACTCATTGCCAAATGGGTCGTCGAGCTCAGCTAATTCGATGTCCACTTTATCCCACGAACAGCCATCAAGCCCTAGGTACTCGCAGACTTCGTCGCCAACTGACCGCCCCCGAAGACGGCAAAGTTGATCGAACGGACAACGAGCGATGGACAATGGCCTTCGATCGGACTTTCAACAACTAGGGAGCAAGAGTTGGATTTATTCTAACTTCACCGATCGGAGATCGGTTTCGACACATCATATAATTAGATTTACGGGCAACCAACATTATCGCCAAGTATGTAGGACTTCTCGCCGAACTAAGAGCCGTTGTATCACTTGGGGTCAAGCGACTTGTTGTGAAAGGGGACTAAGAAATAGTCGCCAACCAAGTGCATAAGGATTACAAGTGCTCCAATCTCGAGTTGTCCAAGTATCTTGCTGAAGTTGAAAAGCTGGAACGTAGGTTCGATGGATTCAACATGCGCCATGTCTGTCGCAAAGAAAATGGCAACGCCGGCAACCTCGTCTGCCGAACCAATGGAACCCGGCACGTTCCTTGAAGTACTAACCAATCCTTTAGTCAAGGTTCACCGAACAACGACATCAATAGCACCATCGACGCTTGCTCGGGGGCTACTACTTAGAACGACAAGCTCGTCGTGGACATCGAGACTACCACAGATTGGTGCACACCGTTAATCGAATTCCTCAACGTCGACAAGTTGTCAGACGATGACAAGGAAATAGAGAAACTCTCCCGACAAGTCAATGCCTACTATATGATTGGGAACGATCTATATAAGAAGACCACCAATGGAGTACTACTGAAGTGCATCACGTCCGATGACGGCAAGGAGCTACTGCTCGACATCCACGAAGGAATCTGTGGATCACACGCTGGTGGGAGAACGCTAGTTGGCAAGGCCTTTCGACAAGGTTTTTACTAGCCATCGGCTTTCCAAGACGCTTCTGATATGGTACAACGGTCGAAAGCTTTTCAGTTCCACAACAAGCACACAAAGCTACTAGCCCAAGCCCTTCAAACCATCCCCTTGTCCTAGCCATTCTCGTGTTGGGGGCTTGACATCCTCGGACCGTTTCCAAGAGGACAAGGCGGCTACAAGTTCTTATTCATGGCTATCGACAAATTCATTAAGTGGATTTAAGCAGAGCCAACAAGAGAAATCAGAGCCGAGCACACAATCAAGTTTATCAAGGGGATATTTTGTCGATACGGGCTTCCAAACCAGATATTGACAGACAATGACTCCCAGTTCACGAGAGCCACCTTCCAGGACTACTGCTCGGAATACGGGGTGAAAATATGCTTCAGATCGATGTCCCATCCTCAGAGCAACAAGCAAGTTGAGCGGGCCAACAAGATCGTGCTCTAGGGGATCAAAACACGTGTATATGACAGGCTCATGGCCTACGATTCACGATGGGTTGAGGAATTCCCTTCTGTTCTATGGGTCATCCGAACCACTCTGACTACACCAACCAAAGAGACCCGTTCTTCCTTGTGTATGGATTTGAAACTATGCTCCCTACCGAGCTACGCTATCGATCAACACGAGTTCGACAGTACTCAGATGAGGACCAGGACGACAGGTGAACAGACGATGTCAACCTGCTAGAAGAACACTGATAAGGAGTTGCCATCCGAGCAGCCGGATACCAGCAAGCCTTATGTCGCTACCACGAGAAGCGCATTTGAGCTCATACACTTGACTTCGGTGATAACGTCCTGTTAACGACGAAATTTGGTAAATCATGCATTGGATTCAGAGTTAAAGCCGAAGCCGATTGGAGGAGATAAGCGATTATAGAAAACAGAGTATGAATCGGCTGCAAGCCAAATCGGCTACGGTGTGCATCAGCTGAAACAGAATCGAACAAGGATAGCCGATATAGCCGATTCCGATGAGGAGATGGCAGGATCATTGTCGGGTTCGGTTGGTGTGCTTCATGAGGATTGCCACGTACGGATTGAGTCCGAAGAAGGCAATTGTATCTATTAATTAGGATATTTGTTAGTTTCCTTTTATCTTTAGGAAAGTTTTTTTCTTGTCCTACAAGGACTAGTATCTCCCCATGGGTATAAATATGTACACCCGGGGTTATTGTAATCTATCAACTCTCGATCAATACAATTCGGCGCATCGCCACCTTTTACTCTGTTACGGTTTCTTTATCAACCGGCGGAATTTGGCACCTGACGCGGGGCTGCATCGGCTGTCGATCTCCGGCGAAGGGGTAAGTCCAATGTTCCGTCGGTTCAGGCAATTGTATCATCTACGTCGGCGTCGTTCAAGGCTGCATCAGTACATTCGATCTCTTGGATTGCTCTGGTTTGGATGATATATTTGCCTGGCTATTTATCATATGTCTTCTGTTAATCTAGTATTAGCATCTCGATTTAGCTTTATCAGCTACTTCTCGTTTTAGGGTTTTTGCTGGTATCGACTAAATCGTCTTGCTAGATTAGATTAGCTTAGGCATCTACCACCCTGAAAATCAGTCAAGGGCTTGATCATCTAGATACCGTGTTTCTTTACATACTTAGTGCTGCATCAGTTGAGTTTGACCTACTAAGTCGTGCTTAGAACCATGAATCTCTAGCCTGCTTTTTGATTGCCGATAAGGGTTTCATCGGGGTTTCAGCCGATGAGTTATCTGGACGTTGCATCGGCTTATAAGGATTGCATATAAGTTGAATTTAGCCGATGACAACAAAGGTTTCACTGTTTAATCTAATCTTGTGGATTTTATGGCATTGGATCTATGTTAGATTCACTTCATCGGCTATGCTATGAATATATATAATCTTTCTCTTAAGGTGTTTTTAGGCATAAGTGATTTATACTGTCTCGGCGCCCTGTCCGATCTATCCCAATCACTTAGTTTAAATATATTTTGAGATTTAGATTATGTATCATTGATATCTACAGCCGATCGAGTACGTCTAACTTTCGTTTCACTTTATCGAATCATTGCCGATTTATTGCTATATTATCATCAGCCGATTGTCTCTTTGTCATTATTTACATCAAGTGTCAGAATCTACATTGAACACATAGCCGATAGCTCAAAACCCTATCGCTATCGGCTGTTATCAGGATCGGCTGGAATTACTACATCGGCTATGTTGGCCGATCGGTTCTCTGATCTGCTATTTGTATATCTTGTCAGTTGTAGGATCAAACTGACTGGCACGCCTGCATCTCACCAAGATTTGGACCTGCACTGGAGCTAAGCAGATCTCTCAGGCTAGTGTGTGTTTTTTTGCATCAACACGTCCTCCGACGAGTCCGAAACCGGGCAGGTGCAACAATCTCTCACCTAAGTTGGAAGGACCATACACAGTGGTACAAGTGTTACAACTAGTTGCGTACAAAATCCCCGATGACGAAGGCCACGAGTTATCAAATTCTTGGAACATCGACCAGCTACGAAAATTCTATGTATAAGACAAATATCTAGTATGTAAATTGGTTCATACCCGTTCATACAAATATATACATACATCTTTTGTCCTATATAGCACAGTATTTTGTCCAATTAACCCCTTTTCTTTCATAACAAGTCATTTCCTATCAACCTATTACGTCAAGTCTGACTAGTTACCGGGTCTTAGCAGCTTGGCCGGGGATGCCTGGCACAATTAGGCTAGTCGGATGTTAAGGGTCAAACGGTCATGTCAGATTTGGTCATGTCAGAGTACCCACTATAACGTATTAACTAGCCATGTATTCGGGAATTTTTCCCAACTTCACGGCCGGGGGCTAGGAATTTGCCGCTTCAACACGGGTTAAGTATGAAAATTTAAGCTACATTTTTGGAAATATTATACTTTCCATAAAACTAGCTAGGGGTTAGGAAGGGTACCCGACTTAATAATGCTAATATCAGCACATATAGGAAGCACTCTTTTACTGCTGCAAATACAAATTACCTTAATATTTTACAAAAATTGATGAAACTTCAGTGTCTACCTATGTTTTGTCTAAAGCACTTCACAAAGCACCATCTATTCCATATCTACCAGGAGGGCCACTGCCATTCCATAGAGGAGAAGATGTTCTCGGCCAGCAGGGCAAGTAATTGTGCTAGTTGGTCGATCTCGGAAGCTGTCTTAAGAGAACGAGTAAACCCTTCTCGAAGGAAGTTTAGGTTCATCTGGGGATGAGATTCACGGATGCAAGCGAGCACGTGACCGCCCGTGTACTGTCTGGCTTGACGACATTCCTTCTTCAGGCAGTCATCGATCCGCTGAGCTGTACCGGCAAGGGTGTTGCACACACACCGCATCCACCCCAGATACCCAAAAACCAACTTCTTAGGGGAACGATGGACCACATACAACTCTTGGCATAGCCGCTGTAAAGCAGAGTAGCAGTTCCCTAGGTGCACCTAGATCCATACTTCCCTACCCCTCAGAAGCTCTGTACTCTGCTCCTTTCTAGCATTGTTGGCAGCCCTCGCCAACTCTTCCTTCTCGTACATCATTTTCTAGTACTCAGCCCGTCATCTAGCCTCTTCGAGAGAGTTTTCAATGCCTGGAAAAGATGGTGACATCCTTAGCAACCCTTAGGAAGATTTTCACAAAACTATATGTACTTTGACAAAATTATCACCGAACTACATATTTAAGAAGGTGTATTGCAAAGGTACATATTTAGGATCAAATTTATTAAAGAACTACAGATTTAAGGTAGAAGATCACCAAACTACAAATTTAGTAATAAAATTATCACAAAACTAGATGTTTTGCACCATGTTAAGTACAAAATTACAACATTTATAACTCTAACATAACAGTAGTGGTATGGATTTAAGTTGTAAAATCTGTAGTATAAAATCTATAGTTTTGTGATAATTGGCCTTAAATCTATAGTTTTATGATAAATCTTTTATTAAATCTATAGTTTGTGATACAACGTCTTAAATCTATAGTTTTACGATAATTTGATCAAAGTACCTGTAGTTTTGTGAAATTTACTCAACAAATTAATTAATCTTAATAATGTATTGAAAAAATACGTGGGAAAAAAAGAGTAATGATCTTTATTGATGTTTACATGATACATGTTGCCTCGTTAAAACTTTGTCATGTAAAAATTAATATTTGAGAAAACCATGATAAAGAAAAGAGTGCAGCCTAAGAACATTACTTAGAAAATAAAAGGTAGCTACTCTATTTCTTCCTAATATAAATAAAGGTTTTCGAACCTAGCGGCCAATTACTAGTTGTCAGTAGTGTATTGTACATGTTATGCAGCTAGCTCCTAGTCTTTTACGCTTAGTAGCATTTCTACGTGGCCACTGCTCAGACATGTTCTTTTGTCCTCAATAATTCCTGCACATATACTGAAGGCCGATAAGAGGATACCGTATATATGGGCACAATCAACACATCCCGTGCTAGTTTTGAAAGCATAGGATATGACATCCCAATGATTCGTGTCTAATGATGTCGCTATCCAAATAGTTCGACAACTCTGACGTCAACACTTTTGCTGACAAACTACCACCGCCACCATGGCTGGAAGATGAACCATCCTAGATTCTACTCCACTGTAGTTTTTTCTTACCTACCGCAGGGGCAGGTGGGGGTCTTTGAAATCAAACTCCCTAAAACTTTAATTTATACTTTCGGAACACCTCATATAATTTAGTCCTAACATCAGAATAATATTAGAATAATCAACATTTATAGTTTCTCCAATAAGTGACAAAAGATTGAGGAATCCTCGTAATTTCCCCATAGATCAAGAATAAATGCAAAAACATACAACATGGGGAGGTTTTTCCAATATGTAAGATATTTTTGTTTCAAACTAAAGACTGTCGGTACTAAAAGTTCATCATTTTCATACTCTTTCAACAAAGTGACAATTTCAATAATATTATGCAAAATTAAATTAGCTGTTGGATAATATATTTGAGATAAAAGAAGAGTGCAGTCATGAAATGTTTCAAGAAATTGAAAGAATCTTTCGACAACATACTAAGTATTGTCTATCAGTAGCGGTTGCCAATCACTTGTCGCAACATTACGTGTTTGAAGAAAAATAATAAGTAATTCCTTGTATGGTAATACATGCTTTAACATTATATAAGTGGCATTCCATCGATGTTCCGCATCAGTTATAAACTTATGTACAGGCTTATTCGATACCTTACAATAACTTTTCCATTGTGCAATCCCTGGGTTAGAACCAGTTAACCACCTAATTGCTTAACAAACAATGTCGATGTGTATATTTACTCTCTTAAACCCACTTTTAACAATTAGATTAATAATAAGGCATACACAATGTTGATGCAGAAGAAATGATTCAGCATAAACACAAAATAATAGTTGTAAGATTTCCATGGCCTTAGAATTCATAGATGGGTTATCCAATGTTACTGCAAAGATTTTACTTACAAGGCAATACTCATTAACAACGTCTCGAATTCTCTCTGCGATATATTCACCGGTATGTGCAACATCAATTAATCTTAGCCCAAAAACTCTTTTTTTGCAGTCGCCAGTCATCATTAACAAAATGTACAACTGCACTAATGTAATCCTCTTTAGCCCTACCACTCCAGATATCCAAGGTCATACTAATAGAAAAGGTGCATGTACTAAATAATTCCTTCAATGATCCACAACCTTTATCATAGAATTTTTTCAAATCACGGGTTGTGGTTTGTCTACTAATAGCTCGAAACCTAGGATTATGAGTAGTTTTAAAGTAATTTTCAAATGTAACACTCTCACCAAAGTTTAAGGGTAAATCTTGTTTAGCAATTAAACGTGAGAAAATACTATGCATACGATGTTTGGTTATGATATTTTTATGATTTGACGCCATGCCATCTACCTAGGTGAGGAATACGTTTTTGCATAGGACAGGAAGAACACGTAGCCGTTAACAGAAACGTTTGATCGTAAAACTATCGTAAGCAAAACATCGTACGTATAGCAGCTTTCTTAAACGTGTAAGAGATTCTCGAGCTACCATAGGATCATACTCCCATGTATATATTGTACCATCAAGATTATTAGTAGTTGTTGTTGCTGCGCAGTTGGATCCCTTGCTTTTTGCACAAGCCTCAACATATCACCTCAAGTGTCTTTGTTCCATCAGATGATTTTGCAGTTAAGTTATGTTTGCATATTCTACATTTCATGTATGTTACCTGCCTTGCCTTCCTTCAGCGCCTGTCATGGCCACCTCGTCAAAATATTGCCAAACATCCGAAGTCTGTGATCTCTTTGAGCCGATATTCGTCGATGAACTCTCACTCATAGTTCCTGATCCATCTGAAGCCACCGATACCTTGTCCAAAACTGGCGATGTTGGCACCGATCCGGTGGTATCATGCTCGCTATTTGGTAATGACCCCAACAGATAATTAGAGTCGAAATCACCTAAAGTGAATGACAGATAGCTCGGATAGTCCATGCTGAAATATTACAACCACGTGGACGAATAAATTTCAGAAAATTAATTCATATAACATAAAATATGAATAATGCAAAAAAAATTCTCTACTTCTTTCTTACCTCCTTTACACCTTGTGCATGTAACTTTACTGGAGTTGATTTTTGAACAAATTTTGTTTAAATCAGAAAACCGAACTAGCACACAAAAGAGCATAAGAGAGCACAAAATAAAAGGTTTGGATGATAAAATCTTGTCGGTGAGTATCCTATTTGTAGGAAGAAAGTCCAGATTATTTATGATTTTTTCCGTATTTTTTCGGATTTTCTCTTAATCTAACAGTCATTTTGCATAATGAGCACGGGTGAGCGGCGCTCGCGCAAGAGGAGGCGGGGAGGCGACGGGTGCGCGGCAAAGACGTGAAGGCCAAGGGGACACACGTCGAGCGCGTGGATTGATGGGTGGCAGGTGATGCCATGGCTGGGCCTGCTGTGCCCGCGTGCCATGCCGGGCCGTGCCAGCCCGCTACAGAAACCGGGTCGTGCCGTGCCGGCCCACGGGCTGTGGCCACGGCTAGGCACGGCACAGAAGCTCGCGGGCCCGTGCCATGCTGGGCCAGGCACTGTAGCACCGTGCCTGGGCCGTTCTGACAGAGCACGGCCCGTTGGTCAGCTATACCTCTACTCATCGCGCCCCTCCAGTCCTCCATTCCCTTTCTTCTCCCCAAAGAAGCACAAGAGGAAAAAGAGAGGAACAGAGCGAGCTTGGCGACGATGGCGAGCGGCAGCAGCGTGAAGAAGGAGGTCGGCGAGAACCACGACGTGCTCCGCTTCGGCGTCAACCAAAGCGTCAAGGGCGACCTCGCGCCGCAGCACCCAATCCAGGCCACCGTCCAGAAGGTACCCGTCGCTTCTTCTCTCTCCTCGCCCCCTGGAAAACCCTAACGCGCTGAATCCGGGTGATTGGTGGGGTTTGCCCGCGCGCAGGAGGCCAAGTTCTGGGCAGATAAGAAGAGGTTCGGGGCGGAAGCCATCTACGGATCCGCCTTCAACATCCGCAAGGATCTCGATGCCCAAATCCTCTCCAAGTAATTCACTATCCTATCCCCAACATGGTTTCCCCGGGAAAGTTATGTCTCGTATGATCATTTGTTCGAGTAAATAATCACTTGTAGTTCATCTGAACATTAGATAACTGTGTCGATATTACATGGCATATTGGAATTGTTAGGGTCAATGAGAATTTTGGGTGAAATTTCTGAAACTTAAATGGCATTATTGTGGGACGAGATATGTATCTTTGAATTTCATGATGGCATGTATTCCCCCTGTGTTTGTCTGTTAGATAGCCCTCGCAGTTACATTATTTTCCGTAGGCTTCAATTGAAAAACCTCAAGGTCTCAAAGCATCAAAATTAAATATGTACAAATGAAAAAAACCCAAACAAACAAACCTAAGTAATCATGGGTGATTAAGGAAATTAGTTGAGTGGTTCTCTCGATAGTGAGAATTACATTAGCATGCAAATCAAATGGGAAATTAGAGGATTTTGTGGGTTAGGGAAAATAATCGCACCTGATCGCTCATTGGTTCTCTTGTTGAGACACCAGCCATCGCACTTGCTGCATTTGTGCATGATCTACTCAAGGAAAGTACAAGGCAAAGAGGCAAACCAACAAACAATGTTAGTTTTGGGCTGCAAATAACAGGCATGTTAGCTGCTGTTGTGTGGGGTACTCGGATGTTGTTTATGGGCTGAGCAACAGAGCAAATAATGGGCTAAGTATGGCTGAGTATTGGCTGAATTGGATCCACCCCTGTTTTGTGTGTCTAGTTTAAATCCGTTAGCTCTTTGCATTTATTGCAACTATTTTGCTCTTATTGTCGTAGGCATCAAGTGTCAGTGATGTTATGTTGGTGGTCATCAGCGGTATTCTGCTAACTGTTAGTTTGCAAATTATTTCTGAAATCTCTTCTTATAAATATTTCCTGGTTGGAATGGTTGATTCTATCCAACAATTTGTGGCTATTTGCAGTATTTTGAGCACTGTATTTAAGGTGTTTACTTAGTTCCTGTTTCTGCACGAGCATTTCCTCAAATCAAATATTGGGGTTGCTCAGATTGTATTGATGCTTTGTGTATGCTAAGATGGATCACTTGGAATGTCTGGATTCCTTGGTCTGATTGAATACAGAAACAAATCTTGAGGTTGTTCTTGTCTGTCTCTCTGATCTAGTAACAACTAGCACATCAGTGCAACTGTGCAAATAAGGGAAACTCATGCCCAGTCTAACATTAAAGATGTTTTGGTTGATGATTTATCTGTTCCCAGGTTCCAAAGGCCCCCTGGTGCATTGCCATCATCTATGTTAGGATACGAGGCGCTGACTGGTTCCTTGGATGATTTCGGGTTTGAAGATTATCTTAACTGTAAGGCTTGCGTCCTTTGATTTCCCATGAATCTTCTTGCTGGCCTTTTACATTTATGTGCAACTATTTGCTCAGTCACTTTCGCTGATTTATTAGCTGCACGTTTGATGTTTATGTTCTTCATTGGAATTGGGGAATGCAGTGCTATCAAGTTCTCTTTACCTTTATATTAATTATAGTTTCTTTTCTTTTAGTAGAGCAAAACTATGTAGTCTTATGATTCCTTGGGAGTTTAGAAGTTCTTGGAAAACCAAGGGTCATGAAATGATACTGTTTTTCATTTTTCATACTTCTGATTGGTACATCTTTGATAAAATTTTGGTACTAGGATATACTTGGAGGAATGTGTAATAATTATTACAAAGTAGTTAATTTATTCTTTCCTCGTGATATGATTTATTAACAGCAAAGTACATATTTTGCTTTGTCGTCCAAGCTTGGTTGGCCTTACTTTCCATGGCAAAACGTACATCTCATCACCATTCATCAATGGTGATTTACGCTCGCTGAGTATTCTTCCTGTTGTTAGAAATGTTACTTATCCTTGTGTTAAATTTCTTTTCCTTGGATCATGTTGCAGTGCCCCAAGATTCTGACAGCTTCCGTGCTCCAGACATGCACCACGGAATGGAGGTTCGCCTTGGTTTGTCGAAGGGACCTATTTGCCCTAGTTTCAATTGATTTCTCAAAATGTATTTCTCGTCTTACACTCTGCTCCTCATTCAACTTTAGACCGTGACATTCCTGTGCATGTTTGGTTCATAGCCATACATGCGGCAAGATTTCTTCTCCACCATGTAGACCTCGTATTCCATTAAGACAAATAAAGTATGACAAGAGTACCTCATGCTAGCTAAAGTATGGCTCCAATTTTATTAGCCACACCTTATACACTGTCAAATCAAAATTGGACAGTTTCAGACGTAGGCCGTGGCTTCCATCCATTTTCAATGCTTCAAGTGGTTGATCTAATATAAAGGCATTCCGAGTTGAGCTATTTAAACAACCCAACTAAAATAGTACTAGACAATGGGGCGCGCCTCAGTCCATATTTTTTTTCTAAGCTGATCAACAGTAATTAACATAAATAATAAAAATCAAATACTGCTTTGGGGTCCTTACCTCTCTCAAACATTACTCTGTTAAGTGATATAGGTAGGTTACATGTGTAGTCATTTTTTAAAAAAATAAGTAGGTAGAGGGGCACGTACCTTATTGCCATTATATTACTGGTAAATCAAAGAAACATAACAAAGCACAAAGTACCCAACGTTGAAGATGGTGCTATAAAAGAAAGAAACAAGGAGGAAAAAGACAACAAACTGTACATAAAAGCCTAAGCGGATGTTGAAGAAAGTTAAAGACCGCTGTTTGTTGTGTTTTGTGGTGAAGTTTTGCTCCTCTATAACTTCAAAAGCTGAGTAATTCTTCGATTGCTGAATTAATAGAGAAATTGGCCTACTTTGGCCATCAATTCAGCTGGTTTGTGTCATATCTTCTTGAAATACCAGGATGTTGTTTGCATTGTTGGCTTTGTCAAATATTCTCAATTTGTGCTTTGAGTATTCCAGCTATTTTGCAGGAGAGTGCATGTCAATGAAATGCTGTAATAGACAAAGTAGACTAAGGGGCACATATATCGATGTAACAAAAAAAAGTTGAAGAATTTGATTCCCTTCTCTTCTTCTGTTTTTCAACTAAGCAAAAACTACTAGAAATAAAATTGAGATCAATATGAAAGGGAAACAAAAAGTAACCCTATGCATCTAGAACATTCATGCTTTGTACAAACTTTATTCATTTGACCTCACTATAGTAGGGACATTTAGCTGAATATAACAAAATATTAGAGTTGCTGATCTCAAAAATCAATGAAGTGATTCCGCACAAATATTTGGTCACTGTATCAACTATCATGAGTCAAGTGAAGGAATTGCTTATAAATGAAACAGTTAGGAGAGAGACAAGGTATATATATGAGGTAAAATTGGATCGTTCAGCGGTGGAGTCAGTAATCCTAAAGTTAATTTGTTTAGATGGGCTGGTAATGCTGATTTAATCTAAAAAAGTTCTTATGCCACAATATATAACATTAACAATTTCAAATCATGGGCGAGGCCATGCCCCTGCTTGCCCACAGCCTACCCCTCTTTTCGTCAATGTTGATGATCAAGTATTAGCTAGCATGTTTAGAGACCCGAGGTTTCAATGATTCCCTAGTGATCAGTGAAGGGTTAGCAAAATTCTTTGCATCTTTGTCAAGCAAGCAATTCAAATACATACAAACTACTGCCATTTGATCAACCAAATCAATACACAAGGTTAGATAAAAACATTAACATATCAGTTGTCCAAATAAAATAGATTTATCTAGTTCATTTTTCGATAGCCACCTCATGTAAAGAGAATTGAAGTAACTTATGTTGCTGAAGTAAACCCACAGAAGCAATATAGGAGTTCCCTTTCCAAATCAAAGCTGTTCTATTAAAATTTATCCTAACGGCTAATAATCAAATTAATGATTGTGCAAGCAATTGACAGGCATCCAAGAGATTCCAAATATAAGAGCAGCAAAATAATTTGATATACCTATATGTGGATCCTTGAACAACAATGCAAGATGGAAGCAAGTTCCTGACTATGATAAATAGATGATAGCTTAGCCAGGCACCCAACCACAAACTTTTCTCCTATTGCAAATTACAAAGTTTGAAAGATTCTAGAAGTCAAAGTTGGCATACCAGTCTAAACGAAGGAATCCACTGCCACAGTAAATATTGCCTGTTTAGAGTGTTCAGCACAACATATCTCACCTGAGAAGACATTAAATATTTGTTTGTTTAACCAATAACTTTATCAGAATGATTTAATCATAAGAGCATCAAGAAAGTTCAAAAGCAAACCTCATGGTATGAACTAAGGACATAGCCACAAGACAAGAAGGCAAATGAAGTTACCAATGATGGATTCCTTTTAGAAATTAAAATACTCAAACCAGTTCTTTAGGAACATCTTTAGGAACAAACCCATATGTTTTTATCTACCGACAAATGACAACTTGCTTATTTTCTCTCTATCTCTCTCTTACGGTCTGTAATCTCTAGCAGCAATATACTTTAGTTATGTTGCATTGTTGCTTTTTACATGATATGACCTTTGAATTTTCTTGAGGGTTTTGACACTTGTAGGTCGGTTTTTTCTAGGGATGAAAATGGCCACGAAAATTTCACGCCAACTGAGCGGCGTTTTCATATCAGTGGCACTTGTTTCTAACTATTGCCCTCTTTAGCTACATATGAAATTTGATTTTCTAGTTCCTTCTAACATCATATTGTTGTCAACAGTGAATAGTTTAATTGATCATATGGTCCATTACCGACTAACCGAGGGTCATTTCTGAGGAGAAGATATCGATTCCGGCTGTTTTCATCCCTAGTTTTTTTTCTACCTGATTTTGAGACCCTATTGTCGGCGTAATAATCTTTGTAACCACTCCTGTAAAATCTTAATGAAATTTAGTTGGCCTTCTCCTTCAACCAACCCGGGTAATATTAAATTCTCTACATTGCTGTAATGAATGTGGATGATAGCTCTGTCCATGTATCATGGAGGAGAACCGTTCACCTAAAGCAGGTGCAATTAAGCTCCTATTTCTCAGTCACCACAGGTGGGAGATGTTTGATGAACTTGTGTTTTCTTTTATCTAGGCAGAAGCAGAAACAGCCAACCAAATGATCATCCATGGTGGTTTTAACGTCTCCATCAAGATATTCCAGTGGGCTAGCAGATGTCTAATGGTAATATGGTACAAGCATTTATGCCAAAAAAGTATGATAATATAAGCATATGCAATATGTGATAAGATAATGCCTGAAACACTCTCTGTGGTACCTGAACAAGATTGACCCTCGTGTTCAACCATATTAGACGTCGACTATAAAACTTTGATCAGCGGAATCCTAACAAACCGATATCTCTGATGCCTTGTCACGATTTGTATGGAGCGACATGATTTGAGGTTGAGTGGAGGGGTAGATCAATTCACTCTCTATTCATTAGTACCTGCAAATTGCGTCATAAATCGAATAAATTTCTAGAAATTCATTTAAATGGCTCAAAAATTCTAAAATTCGTAACTAATTCATACGAATTTCAAATTGAGCCATTCAACTTGCAAAATTCTTCTAAAATTAAGATCTACATGTTTTTTTACTTTTCATGTATTGTTTATTTGGTTTTATTAGGATTTTTCTCATTTTGTGTGCCAGCATGTAGATTTCGCTGTTTCGGAAGATCGCGCTCGTAAGGAAAAGTCTCTGGAAGAGTTTTGAAGAAGCAAGGCAAATCACACATTCTCCTTGAGCATATTGAACCTACTTTACGAAATGTGTTACCGTTTACAACTTAAGTGTATTTTTTGCTAATTATATGGGAATAGGGATTACCTACCTGCTCGCTTATGCCATGTTTACTTGACATCTATCGTTTGTCAAACTTGGATGATAATTTGACTAGCTTGTGTTGATTATGTTGACTTTGCTAGAATTATGATATTCTTAGTCATTTTTAATGCCACTAGCTCACTTAATGGGATAATTACATTATCTACTTTTAGTATCTTGATGAGTTGTGAGCTCGAAACATTTGGCCATGTTTTATTGGTCGTAATTAACCAACTAAAATATGGCTTAATGATGGGCTGTGGGTGCATAGTTTTGCTAGTCGCACCCATGACAATTAAGGACCAGTTCACGAAAAATCCTGGAAGACTTACCATGCTTACCACTAGCAAGCGTGGGCAGCTGCTGGACTTGTAGTATAGCTCGACCCTTTCCTAGGCACCAAGGGTAGGGTGGGCGTGATGGAGTTGGGTCGGCTGGGGCTTACCGATTGATCGGCTGCCGGATTCACCGTGACGCACGGGGGTTGCCTACCTTAGTTTTAAGGGTAAGGGCGAAACCTCGGCGTGGTGTGGATGGTTAGGAGAGGGTTATGCAAAGGGTCTTGTCACGATTTCCCCCTTTGCAATACTATGGTGGTACTTCGGCGCATGGCAATATGTGTGGAATCGTGTCTTGTGGTTACAGTTGTACACATTTGGCTAGAATAAAACTATTCGAATAGCTGTGCTCGTGGTTATGGGCGATCGACCAGCTTCACCGTGATTAGTCCCACAATTAATTAACTTGACTTAATGAACGTCCCACAATTAATTAACTTGACTTAATGAACTGATGTAGTTCAAGTGGTTTGGTTGGGCCTGTTCAATGTGGTGTAGCGTTGTTTAGTGGATATTTAATTTTTCCTTAATTAATCAACGGTTTTAACGTTTGCGAATATAAATGTTTACAACTGCCTTTATGCAAATAGCCACAAACCTCCCTTTATCCCCCTTTGCATGTCTGCATTGTTGGTGTGGCTTGCTGAGTACGGTGGTTGTACTCAGTCTTGCTATTTTTCCCTTTTCAGAAGTGTAGTGTTTCTGAGCTGAAGACGAAGTTATAGGATCAAGACTTATACCCCAGTTGAGTTTTTGCCTGTGGAGTGGAATTAAAGCCCCGCTAAGATCGTCCCCTTTTCCGTTGCCGTTGCTTTCATTTCGGTGTGAGGACTAAGTGTCTCTTCTGTAAGTATTTACACTTTATTTATGTTTGGATCTGTATATTAATTTGTCATTTTGTGTACCCTGGCTTGATTCCTGGACAGAGATTTATACACAAAATAGTCTGAAAATTTGGTTAAATTTCTGGGCGTGACACTGTAATATCTCATCTTCCAATGTTTGGAACTCCTCATATGCTTCAGCAGTCAGTGGTAGGAAGAATGAATCCTCCAAAGGCCTTAGGCACATTTGTTTGACAATTTCCAACTTGTCCATAGCTAAGTTGTAAAGATTGGGATACTTAGTATGCCTGATCTAGTTGTAAAGATTGGGATACTTAGTATGCCTGATCTCTCCATTCCAAAGGTCCTCCCAAAAAGGACTGAGGTCCCTGATATTGTTGTGCATTTTGCTATTCCTCTATATATCAGATAGAGAAATGATATCTCTCCGCCAAAAAGAACCCATGGAATTCCAAATGGTGTGCCTTTGTGTTATAATAGGAATTCCAAATCAAATGAACCCATGGAAGATCTGCCCCCAATATAGAATTTAGCCAAATGCTTGATCAACAATGTTGTGTTTTGCACTCTGAGATTAATTATACTCAGAGCCCCCGTTTCCTTTGGCCTACAGACCATCTCCCATAAAGCAACGGATTTTCTTGTGGAATTAGGGTTGTTTCCTCTCCATATGCAGTTCTTCCTTGCAGTATCAATTACCTTAATCATAGCGATAGGTAGTTGCAGGAAACACATGTAGGTTGGGATTGAAGATAGGACTGAGTTAACTAAAGTTAACCTACCTCCTTGTGGTAAGAACATTGAGCTGGATGCCAACCTTCTTTCAATCCTATCAACCAGAGGTGCAAAATCTATCACTCTTGGCCTTGTAGTTCCCATGGGTAAACCCAGGTAGGTGAAAGGCATTGTACCATTGGTACAGCCTAACAAACCAGCTAGCAATTGTGCCTTGTCTTGAGAGATTGATGGGATAAAGGTTTGATTTGTGAAAATTGACCTTAAGTCCTGTTGACTAAGCATAAGAGTTTAAGAGTGCTTTGAAACAGAAAATCTCCCTTTGTGAAGCTTTAAGAAGTATAAGAATGTCATCAGTATACTGTATAATGGGGAAACCCTTCCCATCTAGCTCATTTATAGGCTTAGACAACAAACCCAAGGTGAAAGCCTTGTTTACCACTCTTTGCAACAGGTCAGCACCAAGAATAAATAACAGAGGGGACAAGCGATCCCCCTGCCTTACTCCTCTTTTACATCTGCAAAAATTGCCAGGCATTCCATTGAGCAAGACAGAGGAATTTGCTGAAGAGAGAACCTGTTGAACCCATTGCAGCCACTGTTCATTAAAGCCCATGTTCCTAATGATGAAATGAGAGCCGAATGCTCAATTGTGTCAAAGGCTTTTTCAAAATCTAGCTTTAGGAGTATAATTTCTCTCTTAGATTCCTGGCATTGGTGAATGTACTCAAAAGACCAAGCAAGATAGTCATGAATTGTTTGTCCTTTAATAAAACCATACTGGTTTTCATGAACAATTTTCAAGATGACTCCCTAGAAACAATCAGCCATCAACTTAGAACTTTCAAACTAATTCCCATTAACGAGATAGGCCTAAAATCATCGACTGATTCTAGGGAGTTTTTCTTGGGCACCAGAGTAATGTATGAGCTGTTGATGGACTGGAGATCAGTACATCCTGCATGAAAAATGAACAACAAACCTGTAGAAATCTTGAGCAATAATATGCCAACATTTTTTTTTCAAAAAGAAACCATTGAAGCCATCTGGACCAGGTGCTTTGTCTGCAAGAATTATTTTGATTAGACTATCAATTTCCTGGGTAGAGAAGGGATCCACAAGGCAATCAAGACAGATCGGTGCAGAGATATGCTAAGTCAAACATCATTGTTGGAAAGGAAGTTACACCCATCCTGTTCCTGAAACTCTGAAGAAATAGCTCTGCTTTCTGCTCATGCAAGGTGACAGCCTGCCCATGATGGTATTTATTCTGTATTTTTCTGTAGCTATTGATTGAAAGAACTTTGTATTCTCCTCACCTAGTAGCATCCATCTGTTTGTGCACCTCTTCTTCCAATACAATCTTCTGAATTCCAGAAGCTTTAAGTTATGTAGCTTAACAATTTCCCTGAAATTCCATTCTCCTGTGCTTAAGGCTCTGGCTTCCTCAATAAGGTCTAGGAAATCTAGTACTTTGTTGCAATTTGCTAGGAGAGTGCCTATCTTAGACAAATTCCTACTCCAACTCAAGAGTTATTTTGTAAGAACCTTCAGCTTTAAAGAGATACATTTATCAGGATCATCAAACCCATGATTAGAGCCCAAACCATATTAACAATGTCATAGAAACCCTCCAACTCAACCCAATAATTGTCAAACCTGAAAACTGAGGATTTTGGGAACTTTGTATCAATCTTAACCACACAAGGAACATGGTCAGAGACATTACGAGTCATAGGATGCACAGTGGTATTAGGAAAACCCAAAGTCCAAGAAGGGGTAGTAAAAACCCAATCAAGTCGTTCAAGCAAAGGATTTTTTTGCATATTTCTCTAGGCAAAAGCTCTTCCCTTTAAGGGGATTTTCAAAAGGCCTAAAGAGATTATTATGTCATTAAATATTAAAATGTCATTCATGCATGCACCTAGCTTGTTTCTGTTTTCTGTTGATCTATAGAAATTAAAATCTCCCAACAATAACCAGTTTGCTGTAGATCCAAAACGAAGATCTTTTTAGCCAGGTGACAAAAAGAGACCTTTCTGGGCCAGCACATGGGCCGTAAACACACGTCAAAGACCAAGCTTCATTAGAATGACAAGAAGTAATATCCACACTGACTGAGAAAGTGTTTATTTCTCCTGGGATGCCCACAAAGAAACCAGAAGCCCATACAACCAGAATACCACCTGAAGCACCTCTAGAGGGAGGAAAAGCAAAAGAATCAAAACGTCTTGGACCAAAATCCTTAATATCAGCAGGAGTAAAAACTTGTTTCTTGGTTACTTGTAAACAGAAAACATGGCAACCACTATCCTCTATCTTCTGTCTTAGGGTCAAAAGCTTAGAATCAGCATTATTGCCCCCAATGTTCCAACACATGACATTCCAGGATCTGAAGCGGTTATTCAGGGGAGAAAAGGGGGAGAAAAAGCAAGTAACCAGAGCTAACAAAATTAGCCTAAACCATCACAGTGCATACTGTCCAGCCATACAGAAACAAATAAATATCACAACCACTGTTCATCATCCAACACAGCACAAAAGTAAAGAGGCTAGGAAAAAATACATAATCTTAGTCATTCTTCAGGATCTGGACGAGGGAGCTTCTTCCTTCTTTCTGCACCCAAGCTGGACCTGGCCACCTCCTCAGGAGACAAGCTGCACATCTCCACTGTCACGCCTTGAAGTTTCCCCTTTTTCTAGCTTTAAATCAATTAATAAATTGTCTCAAGAAATTGTTTAATTTAACTTAGAGTCAAATCCTAATTAATAAATGCATTTAATAAGTGAAATTGGCATGGTGAAATTTTTCTTGAGTTCCCCATGTTAAAATATATTAACAAGATTTAGTGGAATTTTCAGAGCACAGGAAGTAATTTTAATAATTAAAAATGTGATTATTAGAATTAAATTAAATCCAAACCTCCTTTTTCCTTTTTTTCCCTTTTTCTTCTTTCCTAGCCGTAGGCCGTTTTCAGCCCATCCCCGCCGCCGGCCTAATCTCTCCCACGCGCCCACGCCCCTCCCCGTTGGGCCGACCGAAGGCCATGGCCCAGTCCAGTCCGCCCGCACCTCCCTCGAATTTTTATCATTTTTGATTTTTATTTTTTAAAGATTTGCAAAAATAATTTTAGGTTTCGAAATATTGCAAAAATAATCTCCTCTCGCCCTCTGGGAGGGCGAGTTTTAAAAATCGCCTTTCCAGAGGGCGATTTTTCCGACGTAGCAGACGGCCGTTAGGCGCCGTCTGCCGCGTCGCGGCTTTTTTGCAAAAAAGTCCCTTGCCGCCCTTGGCAAGGGCGTTTTTTACTGTAGCACAGGGGGCCGCCTGCAAAAGGGCGGCCGCCCTGGCAATTTTGCAGGCGGCCCCCTTGCCGCCCTTACAGAGGGCGATTTTTGCCCTCCCCCTATAAAGTGCCATTCGAACTCCGCGGCCGTCATTTGCAGCCATCGAAACTCGAGGAAAAAAATAGAGGGAGGGGTGAGGAAGAAGAAGGAGAGCGGCGAAGCCCTGTCGGTGTGCGTACTCGATCGCAGGTTAGTACAATATCTCGATGTATATATGTTTGTGTTATTTATTTTGTGTAGAATATTATAAGAAAAGAATTTTTTTTGAATATTTGAATAGTTGTTTAGTAGTAAGATATTGATTTATAAATTAGGGCACGATTTAATTTAGGGAGTTTGACCTAGGACGTACCGATTTAGATGAACCTACGTAGAATACATTCTGATCTATGTGTATGTTATTTAAATAGTTGTGTACCACTATAATCTGGATTTAAAAATTAGGGCATGATTTATTTTAGTCAATTTGACCTAGCACAAACCGATTTAAATGAACATATGTAGGATATGTCCTTATGTATGTATACATTTCTTTGCGTAGAATTTTGTTTAATATTTGAATGGATGTGTAGCACTTAGTTATTGATTTATGAATTACGACATGATTTATTTTAGGTAATTTGACCGATTTGGATGAACAAATATAGAAAATAAGTACGATTGGCGGTACATCTAGATGAAAAAATCAATTCGGTATATTTTAAAATCTAGAACAGAGAACATAATGTTATAGAATTTAACTTAGGCACAGAATGATCTCGGCAACATATTCGTAGTATGAAATAAACTCATTTGTGCACTGTTTATCAGGCATAATGGCAAGCAAGGTCATATTTCAGATAGTTCACGGTGAAGGCAACGTTAGATATGGTCGAGATGGTGTTGATCTGTCAGAATATAGTATGAAATCGAAGGGCATCGATAGGCCAGCCGATAAAACATTTGAGTCAGTCTATAGTTGGTTACTACGTGGATTTAAAGTGGATACAAGAGTGAACACAATGTCCCTATCCGTTGTAGTCAGTCGTGCAACAGAAGGATATTATTGGGAACTAATGCCTATAGATAACACAGAGTCCTGGAGACGTTATGTGGAGATGGCCTTTGAAAGGTCCTGGCCCCTTGTTATTTTTGTGGCATTGCATGAAATCGATAGCAGTGTTACAGTGCAAACAGAGGATGGTGAAGGTCCTAGCAATGTTGTGGAGAATGTTGGACCATCGATGCGAACTAGGGGTAACGAAGCAAGGTTGGAGGAGGCAATAGGCGTGGCGGATGAGGGGGAGAGAATCGAAGCAATTGTTGAGGAAATGAAGAGGGAAGATTCTGAAAATGAGCAGGCGGAGGGCGATGAATCATCGGACGAGGAGGAAGATGTAATGCCCGTTGATTGGACAAAAGATGATTTCTCTCAACTTGTTATCTCGGAGGGGCAGCAAGCACCCTTTGAATACAAGGATAACGAGGTAATCCAGGGTGCCAGGTATGCTCATAAGGAAGACATGAAAGAGGCGGTGAAGCATTGGGCGGTCTCCTTGCATAGAGAGTTTAGGGTTGTGAAGTCTACGAACTATGTGTATGACGTGAAGTGCACGAAGGATGATTGTCCGTGGCGCGTTCATGCATATAAGGGAAAATGGAATGACTATTGGAAAGTGAGCATTGTTGGTGAGCACACATGTTGGTTGCCAGGGGTTGATAAGTATCACCGCAACATCACCTCAGCTTTTGTTGCCGGTGAGATGTACAGCGATGTAGTTTGTAACACTGACTTTGAACCGGGCTCCATTATTAGGCACATTGAAAACAAATTCAAGTACACTATAAGCTACCACAAGGCATGGAGGGCGAAACAAAAGATTTTGGAGATGAGGTATGGCACATTTGAAGCATCGTATGATAACTTGCCTCGTCTGTTAGGCACCATTGCTCAGAGAAACCCCAATACCTATTATGACATTCAGACCTTTCCGTCGTCTAATGACCCGAGCAAGAGCGTGCTGCAAAGAGCCTTTTTCTCGCTGAGTGCCTGCATCAACGCATTTGTGCACTGTCGCCCTGTGTTGTGCATAGATGGAACCTTTCTGATAGGCAAATACAGAGGTCAGATACTGACGGCAATTGGAGCCGATAGGAACAACCAGGTGTTACCTATGGCGTTTGCATTTGTGGAGAGTGAGAACACCGAAAGCTAGTATTGGTTCTTGGAGAGAGTTCGCTGCCAAGTCGTGCGGATGAGGCCCAATGTTTGCCTCATTCATGATCGTCATGCGGGCATGTTGAAGGCAATTGACTACCTGCAGAATGGTTGGCCGGAGAGGGGACTTCCAGCTAGGTGGCATGATGTTCGGAGTAGATGGTGCATGCGTCATATGGGAGCCAATTTCTACAAGCAATTCAAGAACAAGCACCTGATGGATCTATTTAAGAGGTTATGTGGTCAAAATCAGGAGAAAAAATTCAATGAGTTGTGGAGGAGGTTGGATGAGCTGACAACAAAGCAAACCGACGAGCAATCTCGTCGGCCACAGGATGACGATCCTCCAGTACCTCTTGGTCCACTACATGATGACCCGCCAACAATGAGAAGAAGATCGGCATCATCAATACATAATTTCTCGCAGTGGATAGAGAATGAACCGAAAGAAAAGTGGTCTCTATTGTATGACACTGACGGGTCTCGGTATGGTATAATGACAACCAATCTGGCCAAGGTGTACAACTGGGTGATGCGAGGAGTGCGAGGACTCCCACTGGTCGGTATTGTGGAATTTATCCTTCATGGCACTCAGGCATACTTCAGGGACAGATACAAGAAAATTGCCCGTTCGATGCCTGATAACAACATTGTATTTGGGAGTGTGGTGACAAAGTATATGCAAGACAAAATAGCAAAGGCTATGAAGCACAGAGTTATTCCCCAAGGTACCCAAGTTCATAGGTACGAGATCATGTGTGTCGACAGGAGAAGGCGCGGAATCAACCGCGTTCAAGCTGTGCAGGAATGTGTGCTTCATGCGGAGGGCGGTTGCAGTTGTAGCTGCATGAAACCCAAGCTTAGACATCTGCCTTGCTCACATGTGCTTGCAGCAGCTGGGGATTGCGGCATACTTCCCGATATCTATATGTCACCCTACTACAGGAAAGAAGCAATATTTCATACATGGAAGGAGGAGATATATGGGTTCGGGATATCTGGATCTTACACAACTCTGAGGCCACAGGTGTTCTACATTCCAGATCCATCGAAGTTAAGGCTGAAAAAGGGACGGCGTCAGTCGAGACGCATCAGAAACGACATGGACGAGTCGGAGGCAGGGGGGAGGACTCTACGGTGCAGCAAATGCGATGAGAGCGGGCATACTTACAAGAAATGCCCGAAGAATTCGCAATCTCCAACCGTCCCAGGTTCAGGTCTATCTGGACAGGCAATCGATGGCAGCCGTCCATCGGGAGAAGGAACAACAACGAGGCGAGCACGTCCTAGGCGTTCTCGTGCGGCGACTACGTCGTCGCATGGCGATGCAATGACTTGATTATTTCTGTCATCCTTTTAGTCTAGCGGTGATCCAATTGATGTAATAGTTATAATGTTGTTGTCATTTGTCATGTGTGTAATATTTATCCATATGGGACATGAACTATTGTAATGTTGTTGTTTTTTCTGTAATGTATCTTTAGCGTTATGATTTTCCATTGTAATGAACAATTTGTGCAATGTTTTTTTCGTTATCAATTACTTATTTGTAATCACTGTTATGTATACAGGTATGGCGGACGATACACCAGCTCTCCTCAGTAGGGCACTGGACAGGAGCCACCGTTCGTACTTGTCGGCGGTGCAGGGTGCGCAGCTTACCACCTTCCGTCCACGCCCGTCGCGCGAGTTGTTGCGTGCCGATCCGCGACACGTTCCGTGGTATGATAAAACTTAATTACTTGATGGCATTTTTTGGCTATTTGAAAATATGTGGTACTAATGTTGAACTTGACGGTATGCAGGTTGCGGGAGGCAGGCCTGATAGCGCTATGCAGGCTTGTTGAGGCGCGGGCGGACGAGAACGATCCGGCCAAGTGCTGGGATGCGGACCGATCGCTGCTGGCTGCGTTGGTAGATTGGTGGCGGCCGGAGACGCACACCTTCCATCTCCCCTGTGGGGAGATGGCACCTACGCTACAGGACGTCACGTACCTGCTAGGGCTTCCACTAGCCGGGGAGGCTGTCGGCCCAGTGGACGGTTGGGGTGCCTGGAGGGAGGATATCACGGAGCGATTCGCTCCCGTGATGAGGCTACCTGGGATCCCTGCAGTTGCTCCCATGAACATATACACCACCACCGGGCCTACGAAGGCTTGGCTGCTGCAGTTCACAGTAAGTTAACTTTTACACTTTGTTACTTTCTTAGAAATCTTACGAGATTTAACATCGTTTGCTTTTTGTTGTAGACCGATAAGCTCCACCCCGACGCCGACGAGTACTCGCTCAGACGCTCCTTAGAGGCGTAGCTACTGTGGATGTTCGGTTGGGTGATGTTCACCAGCACCACCGGGCACGCAGTAGACAGCGGCCTGATCCACTACGCCCGGGCGATCGCGGATGCGGAGCTAGGGGCCGTGCCGCAGTGGAGCTGGGGTTCGGCAGTCCTCGCAGCCACGTACCGTGCGCTGTGCGAGGCTTGCTGCAAGACAGATCCTGGAGCGATTTTCGTGGGCTGCCCTCTCCTTCTTCAGCTCTGGGCAGCTGAGCGGTTCGCGATCGGCCGACCGATTGTCGACACCGCTGTGTACGCTTCAGGACCGACAGCCGACCACCCAGCCGACGGGCCCACGATGGGCACGTACTGGTGCCGCCGCAATGTAAGTACAAATTGTTTTCATTTCAAATTTCAGATTATGTGCGACTGAAGTTCTGACGAGTTGGTTCTTCGTGTGACGCAGTGCCATTACGCCCACGTCCAGGTCAAACGGAGCTACCCGGAGTTCGTCTTCGAGTTCGACCGTTTGCAGCCTTCGGACGTCGTCTGGGAGCCCTACACGCAGCAGGTGGTCGCCGGGAGAGCACCTCTAGGTCTGTCTGCCTTGTGCACGCATGACGCGGCATACTGGTTGACGGTAGTGCCGTTGGTTTTCGACATCTTCGTCGAGCCTCACTGCCCTTACCGTGTTATGAGGCAGTTCGGACTGAGGCAGGGCTTTCCGGTGAACGTCCCGATACCCGTCCCCCCCAGGAGCACCAGTGAGTACTTCTCTTTCAACTTTACTATTATTATGTCGGCTTCTTTTCAATGTTCGATGATCATTATGTTCTTTGCAGGTTGACTCACCGGGGACAGCACGCAGGGACACTGTGGGTACCTCGGATCGCCCCGTACGTGGAGGACTGGTTGGTAGCCACCGAGGAGGTGATTGCCGAGGTCCACCCACACTCGGAGGGGAACTACACTGCCTACCTTCGGTGGTACTTGCCGCGCACACGTGCCCGCGTCACCTTCACCCCGGCGGCTCCACAGCCACACCAGGCAGGCGTCGGGGACACCTACCCCGTGCACCGTGACCAGGAGTACTTCCTGGGGGTAAGTCCATGTTTGTTGGACTTCTTACTTTCGTACTACGCGGTTGGTATATATGAGAATGCCAAACCTAATTAATAATGATTCCTGCAAGCCGACGCTGCAAGCGCCATGAACGCCGACATCAACGCGGTGATGCTGAGGTTGGACGCAGGACTGCACCTGACCGACGTTGAGCAGAGGTTGACGTTCGAGCGGATGCAGACGAAGATGCGTTCGATCTTGTGCGTCTTCTCTTGTCGTTCGGCCATGGACGCGGTACCTCCACCGGCAGCTACTGTTCCACGTCCACGCGGCCCGACACCAGGATCGAGCTCGCGCGGTGCTGGTGCGTCCACAGGTTAGTTAAGTACCTTCTCACTATGCGAAACCTTTGCCATGTTATTATAAACTGAATGTCTACTAGGTCCGACGCTGCCGACAGGACACTCTGCTGGAGCGAGTGGATCGTCGATCCCTCGGCCGTTCGCGACTCCGCCTAGCACGTCGGCCTTTGTCCGAGCGAGCGGTTCGTCCATCCCTCCTCCCTTCAATCAGCCGCCAGGTGAGCAAGCGTCTTCCGATGAATACTACAAACGTACTATTTGGGCCGAATGTTGCTTAACTTTTGACATCTGCGGGAGGATACTACCCGGCGGGAATTTTCCGTTCGGGCGCGTCTTCGTCGCAGGCGGGCGGGTCCGGTGCGGGCGGGTCTGGTGTGGGCGACGACTTCGACGACCTGGAGGACCCAGAGCAGGACGTTCTCGGTGCCTCTCAGCTTGGTGGAGCACCACCACCACAGAGCCAGGAGCAGCCACAGGAGACGCCCGCACCAGGTGTCCGCGCTGGTCGTGGCGTGCTCGCTGACAGGCTGACGTACTCTCAGGGGCACGTTAGGGCGCAGGGTAGGAGGGGTAGGGATAAGAGGCCTCGCCAGTAGGCTACGAGTGCTACCTGTTTATAATATTTACAGTTAGTAACTTTGTGTTACCTTTTTGTATATAACTCTATTCGGTCGTCCTACTCATATGTCACGAAAACCTTTCATGTCATTCGCTACATTTACTCAACGAAACGACGAAAAACTTTCAGCGCGTGAAGATACAGAAATATGAACCACCGTGACGATCGAGTCCGTTATGTCGCACAGTTAACCACAGTACACGCACATAGTGCCTGCTCTCCATATTTTGTTTCAGATTTGAACTACTTTACGACAAACTAAATAACATTTTAAGTTCATTAGTTCGCTACACATTGCGAGGTTGTAATGTAGGCAACATTATTCATCAATACACCATACAACTACCAACTCGTGCATACTACTGAGTGCAACGAGGCCACTTTCTCTTCCTCTGGGCATCGGGATTCTCCTCCATTGCTGCCTTCGCTCGCCGCGCACGCTCAAGCTTCCGCTCCCGCTCCTCCCTGTACGCAGCAACATGCCTCCTTTCCGCCTCAGCCTTGTGCTCTTTTTCTGCAGCCTCCTCCTTGCGTCTCTGTTCTATCTTCTCCTTGCGCTCTGCATCCCACCGCGACATGTACTCCAACCGCTCCTTGTTTTCCGGCTTGATCTCGGTATCGATCCACTGCTCAAAATCACATAGCGGTGGAGGGGTCTGCAACAAATGCAATATTTACTAACCAAATAAGTTGTTCAATACTACTTAATACACCAAATAATTATTACAAAACAACAGTTTCTCACCAATAAGTTAATGCGGCGTTGCAGAGGTGTTGGCTCAAACTCAAAATTGACACACATCCAGTATCTCTGCATATACGTCTCCTCTTCATCGGACTTGGCTACCTTGCAAGGATCACCGCACCAGCACATGGGCACTAGAACACCGCTAGGCAGAGGCAATGGGTTGAAGGCATTTCCGGTCTTCGGGCGATAACTACAAGTCAACAATAAATGAAACACACTAACTCGTTAATCTAGGATTCCTCATTTCATGCACAACGAATAACAGATAATATCACAGAAACTATTTATGTTACCTTGAATTGGTAGCTTTTCCACGCCTTGGCATCCTAGGGTTTAAAAAAACAACTATCAAATATTGCAAACACCCTTAGTACTTCTCATTTTACGGTCAAATATAGTACTACTACAGACCAAACGTGTGCACAACAAATCTAGCCTAAAATTATTCACACTTCTAAGTGCTACAGATCTACTCACAAATTTCAACATATCTACTCACAGTGCTACAGATCTACTCGCAAAAAATCTAGGGTCCGCATCTAAGTGCTACAGATCTACTCACAAATTTCAAATACATGGTAATTACACTAGTATGCGACACAAAATATAACCATACGTCGGGATATTGTACTAACCTGCGATCGAATAAGCACACCAACAAGGCTTCACGGCTCTTCTCCTTCTTCCTCACCTCTCTCTGTTTTTTTCCTGCAATTGTGCGCGGTTGAAATGAGCGCTTCCTCAGGCCATTGGGGCTTTATGGGACGCCGACCAAAAATCGCCCTTGCAGAGGGCAAGATTAGCCCAAAAATCGCCCTCTGCAAGGGCGGCGAGGGGGCTGCTTTGCCGCACCCCTCTATAGTTGTAGTTCTACTTTTTCCATATTCTCATCGACAACACACAACTAATCAGTTTTGATGTGTCTCAGTAGCAAATTGCAAGGAAATTTGTTTTCTTATAAAACATACTACAATTTATCTGTTGCATGTTTCATATTATAAGTCGTTTTGATTTTTTTCAATCAATTTTTTTAAAAGTTTAATCAAGTTTATAAAAAAATATAGCATAATCAAGTTTATAAAAAATATAGCAACATTTAGATTATCAAATTAGTTTTATTATATTTAACGTTGCATATATAACCTTGCTTAAATAAAGTTAAAATAGTTTAACATATGAAAAATTCAAAAAAAATCCTCTTTTTTGCAGGCGGCCCCCTGCCGCACAGGTAAAAATCGCCCTCTGTAAGGGCGGCAAGGGGGCCGCCTGCAAAATTGCCAGGGCGGCCGCCCTTTTGCAGGCAGCCCCCTGTGCTACAGTAAAAAACGCCCTTGCCGAGGGCGGCAAGGGACTTTTTTGCAAAAAAGCCGCGACGCGGCAGACGGCGCTCGGCCGTCTGCCACGTCGGAAAAATCGCCCTCTGGAAGGGCGATTTTTAAAACTCGCCCTCCCAGAGGGCGAGAGGAGATTATTTTTGCAATATTTCGAAACCTAAAATTATTTTTGCAAATCTTTAAAAAATAAAAATCAAAAATGATAAAAATTCCACCTCCCTCTCCCCTCCCGAACGCTGACAGGTGGGCCCCACTTGTCAGGTCCATCCCCAACCTCCGATCGGCGAAACCGGAGGGAGAGCCGCAGCTCCCGCGCCTCTCTGCCTCATTCCCTGCTTTCCCCACCCGCTCGCCTCACTCGCCCGCCTTCCTCGTCCCACTTCCCCACTTCTCTTGTGCGCGTCGCGCCACGAAAGGGCCGGGATTCGAGTTTCGAATCCCAGCATTTCCTATCTCTCTCTTTTCTCCCCACGACGCTAGCCGTTTCCGGCCCCTCTAGCCACGTCCAACCCTTCCCGTGCCTATAAAAACGTCCCCCATGCTCTCCTCTCTCTTTTCCCCCAAAGCGCCGCCTTCCCCAGTGCTCTCTACTGCTCCTCCGCTGCCTTTCGCCGTCTCTGGCCGCCGCTAGCCGTTGCTAGGGCCACCGCCAAGCCCCGCCATCCCCTCCACCGCGCTCGCCGAGCTCGCCCGCACCTCGGCCGCCGTTTGCCCGTCGATCCTTGTCGTTGTTTCGTCGCCGTCGCCGTTTTCTTCCTTGGCGTCGGCCGGTTTTTCGGTGAGGATCCCTCTCCTCTTTTTCCTCTTCTTTTTTTCCACGCGCGTCACCATCTTTCGGGTGCGCCGCCGCCTCTCGTGCCGCTCCCCGCCGTTCCCGTGTCGCCAGCCGTTGCCGCCGGTGGCCGTGCGCTATCGCGCACTGTTGCTCGGCTAGGCCGGCTTGGTGTCGCGCCCGTGCCCCAGCTGCCGTACTCCCCAACCTCCCGATCGGCCCCAGGCCGATTTGGGCCGTCCATTCCGTGGACCGGCGGTGGACCGCCTCGGTGGTCCCGATCCACAATAGACCGCCGGCCTTGCGTGACTGATCCATGGGGCCCACCTGTCAGCGCCGGCCTCCCTCCCAGTGACGTCAGAGCCCGCTTTAATGCGCAATAATGGGATTAAGGTTTTTTTTTCTGTTTAGTAAAAACACAATGAATCTTCTAAAATTGATAACTAATTCATCCGAGCTTCATTTAAGTCCATTCAAATTCTAATAAATTCATAAAAATGTCTAGAGTTCATTAAAAATGGTTTTGTTTCCTGTTTCAGAAGACTTATAGTCTGTTTTGCATGTGTGCTTTGTATGTCGTTTAGATTCCGACGTTTCCGATGCTCCGCTTTATTTTGAAGTTGTTGCAGAGATCCCTACAGCACCGGAGCAAGGCAAGTCATGCATATTAATTTATCATATTGTACCTATTTCGCAAATGTCTCGCTTTCTATTAAATATTGCATTTATTTTATAATGTCATGTGGGATGGTTATCTATACTTGGCCAAAGCTTGCTCACCTTGTACCATTGATAACTTAGGGCATAACATAACTAGATGTTGGTTTAGGAGATGCTTAGCCGTGCTTATATTAACTAGTTCACTTTGGGGAATCTCACTAATATATTAGACCTTGATTAATGATGATGTCTATGGACCTGTATCACCATGGTATTAATTCAACTAAAATATGCCTAATGGTGGGTTGTGGGCACATGATTTTGATAGACGCGCCCATGGCAATTAAAGATCAGTTCGTGGGAAACCCTGGAAGAATTATCGTACTTACCACAAGCCAGCGTGGGTAATGGCTAGGTTTGTAGTGTAGCTTTTTCCTTTCTGACGTACTAGGCAAGGGTGGGCATGATGGAGTTCGGATGGGCCCTGCGACAGTCTATGTGGCTTCCTGATTCACCTAGGCACAAGGGAGACTGCCTACCTTGGTTTTAAGGGTAGGGGCAAAACCTGAAGTGTGGTGCGCTTGATTAGGGAGGGTTATGCAAGGGTCCTATCACAGTCCCTTTTCGGTATGCTGTGGTAGCATGCCGGCATACGAAAATGTGTCGTGGGGCTATGTCTTGTGGGTACAGTTGTACACCTCTGATCAGAGTAAAATTATTCGAATAGTCGTGCCCACGGTTATGGGCGATTAACCAGATTCACCGTGATTAGTCTCATCATTAATAATTTGACCTAATGGAACTGGTGTAGTTTAGGTGGTTGGTTGGGCCTGTCACAACGTGGTGTAGCATTGGGCAGTGATGGTTAATATTGTTTTTGTTACATTCTACAGTTTTACTACTTTCAATTATTGCTTTTAAATGCTTGCTTTATGCAAAAGAACCCCTAGCCTCCCTTGGAATCACTTGCATCATATCTTCTCTTGGTATGACTTGCTGAGTACAGTGAGTAGTACTCAGTCTTGTTCTGTCTTCCCCACACCAAAGTTGAAATACTTTTCGGATGGAGGTTACTAGGAGGAGTAGGCTTCGACGCTGCCATCAAGGATGCCCATGGAGTGAAGTCGCCACGCTACAAGCGTCAACTTAATTAGTTTTAGCTCGCTTTTATTTTCACTGCATTTGTAAGACTTTTTATGATATTTTGTAAGTCGTGGATCTGTGTATCAACTTTGTTGTTTGTGTATCTTGGCCGGTCCTGGACAGGGATTTTAATGCATATTTTGTTTGCGAATTCTGGTTCGTGAATTTATGGGCGTGATATCCACTCCCAGCTTTTGCAGAAGCGAGAGAGAGCAATCAGATGGTGATGAATTAGAGTGGATATCATCATCAAAAACCAAAGAGAAATTTGCATGGTACTACCAGGAGCAACTATATTCGTGATACCTGCAAATTCTTTTAGTTTCTTAGCTGATCTCTCCCTAGACTTCCCAATCCCCATTCTACGATACACCTGGAGCACCTCCTTCTGGGAAGGTTGCAACCTTGAGCTCTGCCTGCGCTGAGGATCCAAGAGAATGGTCTTGCCATCCTTTTTCTTAACGGGTGCTCTGGGTGGCTACAAAGGGATTGAGGACATTTCCTACGAGCTAGTGGGATACTGGACTTGCAAAGGCATCACCTCTTCATGAATTTCCTGACTATCTTGAAGCAGGTCAAGTTGGGCTTTGTCACTTTACAGGTGATGAGGTTCTTCAGACTCGGCAGAAATCAAGACCCAACTCAGAGAGTGGCTTGCACGCTTGACAACAGGTGGGAATGATCACAAGGGGCCTTTCTCTTGGGCAAGGCTAGATTTGTGAATGGATTTGCTGTAGACATACCGCCAGGAGAAGCCACAAACTGCACTAGACTCTCCATGCAGCTTTTAGCTTTCAATAAAGGTTCAATTTTGTCTTGTATACCAGCAACAGGGAAGAAGTACAGGTGTCTGGGCTGCTCTTGTGCTGCCAACCCATGTAATTTAGCTAGAAAATTCTGCACCTATGGGGCATGAGCTGCCAAAGCTTGCATCTGTCGATTGCGAACAAAAGGGACAATTTGGGCCTCTTGCAGAAGAGGTTGTTCCTCTACCTGACCCATCGGATGATCTTTCCCCCAAGCATCTTCCACTGCTCCATCAGCTTCTTGCTGCTGCTGGACTAAAACATCCCAATGCGCATTACCATGCTAGCCAAACTATCATCATCTGGATCATTAGCATCATTGTCTGGATTGTGCTATGGGCCTGTAGGTGGCAAATCTTCCTCAAGTGGCAAATTAATAAATCCTCTTCTAAGATAAACACTGAGACAGTCCAAGAGTCCCTCCCCCCCCCCCCCCCCCCCTCCTCAGCAGCACCTAGGGGGTCATGTAGCTCAATCTTTCTAGGGCAAGAATCATTATCTCTAAACTTTGCTCTTAAAAGAACTCGTCCCAACATTTGGTCACGCTCTAACCAATAGGTAACGGCAAATGCTAATTGAGTCCATCATAGTTTTCACTTGAAAAGAAGCCTGCCTAAGGTTCCAATAATTTGAACAAGCAAACAGAACACTGGAATTGCTCGTATGTCTCAAATCGCAGTGTATTGACTCCTTTTCGGACACATTTTATGTCAGTTGCGGTTGAAAAGGACACCATACAAGAACGAATGTGCTAACAATGATCGTCAGTCATATGAAGACTAACATACATTTTAATGTAAAGAGCACACCACTTGGTGCATACTGAACTGTTAAGAGATTTAGCTCACTACAACGGTGACCCACATCTCAATCGGGCGGCAACCCTCATCTGTGTCGAGTATGGCGCCCGTCACAGCGTAAAAGTCACTGATGTGAGAAGTTATCTCAATCGGGCATACGGCCGTTACGGATGAAGTTATCTCAATCGGGCCTCAACTAAAGCCCGTCACCGATAGCTTTGACCGAGACGACCAGTCAAACTAGAGCCCATCACGGATGACCTATCTCAATCGGGCCCCAACAAGCGCCCGTCACGGATGATTACTAATCTCAATCGTGCCTAAACTAGAGCACGTCACGGATGACTACTAATCTCAATGGGGCCTAAACTAGCGCCCGTCACGGATGACTACTAATCTCAATCGGGCCTAATTTAGAGCCCGTCATGGATGACTATAACTCAAACGGACTTTAACTTATGCCCGTCACGGATGAGTATAACCTACAAAAAAAATAAATTTTGTTTTTTGGCTAGCCTCAGGCCTTTGCTAGCCATGCCTGCTGCAAAATGACAGAAACAGATATATTCCCCAGCATTCCCAGCATATACACATCCCCAGCTTCCCCATTCAAATACACATATGCCATTCACATATATTTTGCACATCCATTCACATAACATCCATATTATTTACATATTTCACACATCCATTCACATACACATCCATTATTCACATATTTCACATAACATATTCAAGTGGTAAGCATCATAACCTGCAAAACCGAGTTAATTGGAACAAATATATATTTAGCAAGTATTTACATAAACATAACAAATATATACATAAATATAAACATCAATGTTACATAATCACATGTCTTTGATAATTCATTTAAGATGTTCAATGTTCATCATTTAATCTTAACCCTAAACATTCCTTTGGGGTGAATTATTTCACGAAGGATGAAGCCGGCTATCTCCTCACGAATCTCCTCGAAGCTGCTAGCCAGATCCTTGGAAATTTTGTCCTACATGTACATAATTCGATGTAGTTAGTATATATCACAATTGAGACCACAGACCTCAAATTCAGCCAAAGTCTTCACCTTATCTTTGTACAAAAGGCGCATGTTGTGGCACACATGGAATCTGCATTTGTCGCCTATTTTTTGTTTCACCGGGAAGTCTTTTTTGTGGATAAGGGCATCATGTCCTGTCTTACGAAGGCCTCCTTTTTCCACATATCGGCCCCACGCTTCATCTATCGCTAGTTAAATCGGGGTCCAATCATATGCTTTCTTATCAATTCTGGAGTTCAGGTAGTGGCATGTACTCCACTTAGGCATTATGACCAGAAGGATCCAATGGGTACTGTGACATTAATATAGTGAAAGTTAAATACTAAAGCTATACGTGTCATGCAATTGCATATATTTAGGGAACACACTTACTATTGATTATAGGCGCACATATGTACTCCCTGTCTTGTTGGGCCCACAAGGTGTCAAAGATGTAGTTTACCAATCCTTGACGGTCGCCTTCGAGATTTGTGACAGTGACTACTTGTGGATCAAGGAAGGCAACTTCCGGTGCATTCTTCAGACACCACTTCCAACTATACCTACACGCAAGACAAACGCTCTTATAAGCATGTTATACGGATTGTTATTACCAATTTTCGTGAGCAACAATACTTACAAGGAGTAGCAATTAAGGAGGTTTATGTCCACCGCTCGGAGCCTGTAGATGTCGAATAGATCCTTGAAGTCAATCACGATAAAATTTGGTGGCCCAAGGAATGGCGCTCGGTCGTGTTTGCCTATTATATCGTTCTCTCTATTCTTCCTCCTCACGTTGAATCTCTCCATGTAGTATACGTGAAGCTCCTTGCAAACGGTGCCCTTTGTGCCTAGCACGTCGTCTCCAACCAATGGCATGTCTAGTTGGAAGGACGATGGAGGAACGGTCTTCTTCTTTACTTCCTGCCCCTCGCTCATATCTAGCTTCATTGCAGCCAGAAGTGAGCCCTGCAACTTTCCTTTTCCTTGCCCCCTTGCAGCAGGTTTTTCGATAGTTATTCTCTGAGGGGAAGAATGCGCCTTCCTACTCTTTTTCATGGGTGGGAGTATAGGGATTTCCATGCTGTCGACCTCCATATGCTCGTCCCCAAAATCCGTGTCACACTGTAACTCCACATCGTAAGATTGTTCATGACAAGCGGGAGCTGGAGGGGCTGAAGGAGCAGGGGCAGGTCTTAGTGGCGGACGACCGCTTGGTGCAGTGGTTGGCCTCGGAATCACCCTTATCTCAATGAGGTCCTTGGGCCATTGGATGAAGGTTTCACGGGCATTTTCTAGGGTTAGGACCTCGTCGTTCGGTGGATGCTTCAGTGGGAAATGATCGAATTCGGGCTTTACCGAGTCAACTTGCACTTTCGCACAGTCGGCCCTAAGTTGCGCCCCATGAACTCTTGTCTCTGGGGTCGGCTTGAACGCAAGTCCCTCGGCTGCCGGAACTGTGAAGGTCGGCATCACGCTAACTGTCAGGGTGCAGTTTGTTGGTTCCTGCAATAGATTCATCCATATTTTTAGAATATTATATAACATATGGATTCGTTAAGACTTTTATGCATTGTGTACGAAAGTTTTACCGTTATGTGGTCGAAGGTGGCAGGGACCAATGGTGGATTTTTCCGCCACCTCAGTTGATGCGCAACTACTGCACCTTTGCGTGGGACTTGCTAAATCTTGTTGCGTAGCAGCGGCGGCGGCCTCCGGGTTCTGTTGCTCTTCTCGGATCTCTTGCCTGATACGGGTCCTCATCGACTCGAGCTTCTCGTTGAATTCAGAGCTCAGCTCAGCTCTGACCTGCTCCCGGATCTGGGCAGCAAGGCGTGCAGCATTCTGCGCCTTCGTGGCAGTCCGCTTCTTGTACTGCCACGCGTAGTCTGGAAATCCAAATTTTCATGGAACGTTGGAGCCAAGGCCCCTTGTCCATCCACGATATTCCTTGGTGCCCAACGCTTTAGTGAGGATGTCGTCCTCGTGTCTTTGAGAGCAGGCCTCTTGAGAGGCTTGTTGCTTGGCAACCAACTCCTTCTGCAGTACAATTGAGTTCGGGTTAAATCAAAAGCATGATGGAATCAATGCGAACATATATTGAGATGAGGCACTTACTATATTATCGTACACTTGTTGATCTTGGGGATTTGGCAACGAAATTGTCCCATCTTCATTCTTCTGATACCTTGCCCTTACCCAGTTCCTTGCCCGTGTGTGTGGGATATCGCCAAACACCGGCGGCGTGTTCGATGTCGTTGCCGCTTCATCCTCCTCCTGCCATTGCTCTTCCTTCCCAGCATATCCTGTGGTGCCAAGCTGGTGCGGGTGCGAGTTCATAGCCTGGAGTGCCCGATAAGCATCGCTTTTGGCCCGGGATGCGGGGATCGACTTCTTCTTGTAGAATGTCTCCCAGACGTCTGTCGTGATGAAAGGTCATTGCTCAGTTGGATCCGGAGTCATTGGGTTTAAGACGTACTCACCAACCAGCTTGCTCTTAAAGTTCTTCCAAGCATTGCCCATAGTCTTGAAAGCAGTCTGCTTAAGCCTGGCCTCGTCGGCTGCAGGATACTCGAAGCTCTCCTTGAACTTTAGCCAAACAGCGTTCTTCTCTGCTTTTGGCACTTGCTTGATGTCATCCACCAGAATTGTGAAGTTCTCCCTCCCTATGACCCCACAGATCGACCTAAACCAGCTCAAAACATTTCGGGGACGTGTTGGTAATCCAACCTGGTTCACCTCTATTATGGTGTACCGTTCCTTAGGGATTTTGTTCCCTGTCCTAGGAGTCCGTGCCCTTGAGGACCCACTAATTGTCGTCGACATTGGTTCACCTTGCTAAGACATCATCTAAATAACTTACAAAATAACAAAATAACAAAATTAATTAATTTCCTAAATCACATCACAAATTTCCTATCTACGTACATATTTCCTATTAAAGTTCCTTGGCACCCACCACTAAGTCCTAAAATGGCTAAGAACCCTAAGTCCTAAAATCACTTAGTCACATAAATAAACAAAATTGCACATCTCACAATAATAAACTAAATTGCACATCTCACATATAATAAACTAAATTGCACATCTCACATATAAACAAATTATTACTAATAGTATAATACACTAAATCACAGAAAACATGCCCCTCAACTCTCGCCCTAACAAACACCTAATCACATGGAACTAACCTTGACGCCACTAACTCCATAATTAATCCTGAACTTACGGCTCCACATGAGCCCAACTACTTGGACAGCTTCCAAGCACATGGACGCAACAAATTAGCTAGTCCTCTATGCAACACGGTGGTGGTTTTTTATTTCTTGCAACAAGGAGATGTCCTACATTTTTTTATATCATTCAGTCATAAAAAAGTAAAAAAATAAAAAAAAAACATAGATCATTATGTGATATATTACTCCACAAAGATATAACTTAATTTAACCTATATAAATTATAAAAAGCAAAGATAATTATGAATAGTGCACATTGTTATTAGAAGACGGTTCCACTAAAATGAGACATGTGACATTTTTCATTGCACGTGCGATTGACAGTTTAGCACCGTTGTTATTAGAGGATGATTCCGCTAAAATCGGGCGGCGGTTACCGGTGGAGGAGGTCGAGGTGGTGGCCGGGCTTGGGGAAGGTGGTCGGCGGCGACGGCGGCCGATGCGACGGTGGAGCAGAGGACGGCACCGGGCTCGGGGACGGCGTGGGACGGTGGCGCTCGGTGCCGGGCTCAGGGATGGCAGCGCTCGGTGGCGGCGAGGGAGGATGATGGTGCCAGGCTCGGGAGGGCGTGAGGGAGGACGACGGTGGGCTCCTAGACGACGGCGGCGGCGAGCTCCCAGACGGTGACGATGCTAGGGTTCTTGGAGTGGCGGGACAGAGTGACGGGACTTAGAAAAATTTTCGATGTAGATCTGAGGGAGAGAACCCCAAGTCTTAATACGGTCAAACAAACATCTCAATCAGGCCTAGTATAGAGCCTATCACGGATGAGTCATCCGTGACGGGCTCTATACTAGGCGACTCAATCTCTATCGGGCCTTATTTAAGGCCCGTCACCGATAGTATTTTTCCATTTTTTCGATATGAAATAAATAATGTTTATATTTGTTTGTTTTTCTAAGTTGACCATTGTTGACATGTAGTCAAAATAATTAACTAAAGTACACTAATTCACTAAATTAATACAATAATTCACCAAATTAACTAAATTCACAATAAAAATTACTATTTCATAGAACGGAAAGACGTGTTTAATGTTGCGACAGAAATTCATAGGAGTATAAGTACTTCATTCGTACAAAAGGCTTTTTACTAATACAAAATACTTCATTCATTACAAGAAATAGCAGAACAAATAAGTACAATGGCATCGGTCACAAGGTTATGCCTTCCTGCTCTAATCGAGCATATGCCACAGACTCTTGGGGACCATCGTCAAGGTCGATGTGAGGTCTTACATGAAGATTCTGGTTGTATTCTTCTTCATCGACGACATTGTCAACACCAACAATTCAGCGCTTGCCATCCCTCACGATGTGTATCTTCTTGTTTGTAGGGTCTTTTATGTAGAAAATCTGCTCGACCTGTTTCACAAGTACGAATGGTTTATTGGCATATCCAACCTTAGATAGATCTACTAAAGTGAAACTTTCCTTGTCAACTTTGAAACCAGTGCATATACTCACCCCACAGCAACAAAACAAAGGAACTTTGAATTTCACGTAGTTTAGCTCCCAGATCTACTCAATGCGGCCGTAGTATGTGTTCGACCCAACTTGATCCTGGAATGTATCTATACGGACTCTGCTGTTTTGCACTGTGCTTTTGTCATCTTGTTTGATGGTGTAAAATGTGTATCCATTAACATTGTATCCTTGTCATGTGTCTTTGGCCCAACACGGTCCCATCCCCAACAACTGTACTGTCTCATTTGGGACATCCATCGATATTGTAACACGATTCTTGAACCATTCGTTGAATCGAGAGTTATGTTCTCTCTTAATCCACATATCCGATCGCCCCAAGTTCTCCTGCCGGATTTTCGTAAGTGCTCCTCAAAGTATGGGCCAACTTCTGCCATATGTTGGAACACAACGAAATGAGCCTGCGCATAGGAAGCTTGATCGGGTCTAATTCTTTTCCTCCCTATTGTGCCAACACCTGACAATCTTCCTTCGTGACGAGACGCTAGAACTCTGATAGGATCGGCCTCGGACATGTAATCGACGCAAAACTCAATAACCTCCTCGGTCGTGTAATCTTCAATGATGCTCCCCTCCGGTTTTGCTCTGTTCCGAACGTACGACTTCAGAACTCCCGTGTACCTCTCAAACGGGTATATTTCTCTTAGAAAAAATAGGCCACATAGTTTTGTTTGCTTCACAAGATGAACAGCGAGATGAATCATGATATCAAAGAAAGACAGTGGAAAAAACATCTCCATGTGACAGAGGGTATTGACAATATCGGTCTACAACCCATCTAGATCTTCGGAATCTATAACCTTCTGTCCGATTGCATTGAATAAGGCACACAGACGTTGGATCGTGTGATGGACTTTGGGTGGAAGAATGCCTTCGATAGTGTTGATGCAAAAAACACACACTGGCCTGGGAGATCTGCTTAGCTCCAGTGCAGGTCCAAATCTTGGTGAGATGCAGGCATGCCAGTCAGTTTGATCCTGCAACTGACAAGATATACAAACGACAGATCAAAGAACCGATCGGCCAACATAGCCGATATAGTACTTCCAGCCGATCCTGATAACAGTCGATAGCGATAGGGTTTTGAGCTATCGGCTATGTGTTCAATGTAGATTCTGACACTTGACAAAGAGACAATCGGCTGATGATAATATGCATTAGATCGGCAATGACTTGATAAAGTGAAACGAAAGTTAGACATACTCGATCGGCTGTAGATATCAATGATACATAATCTAAATCTCAAAATATATTTAAACCAAGTGATTGGGATAGATCGGACAGGGTGCCGAGACAGTATAAATCACTTATGTCTAAAAACATCTCAAGAGAGAGATTATATATATTCATAGCATAGCCGATGAAGTGAATCTAACATAGATCCAATGCCATAAAATCCACAAGATTAGATTAAACAGTGAAACCTTTGTTATTATCGGCTAAATTCAACTTATATGCAATCCTTATAAGCCGATGCAACGTCCAGATAACTCATCGGCTGAAACCCCGATGAATCCCTTATCGGCAATCAAAAAGCAGGCTAGAGATTCATGATTCTAAGCACGACTTAGTAGGTCAAACTCAACTGATGCAGCACTAAGTATGTAAAGAAACACGGTATCTAGATGATCAAGCCCTTGACTGATTTTCAGGGTGGTAGATGCCTAAGCTAATCTAATCTAGCAAGACGATTTAGTCGATACCGGCAGAAACCCTAAAACGAGAAGCAGCCGATAAAACTAAATCGAGATGCTAATACTAGATTAACAGAAGACATATGATAAATAGCCAGGCAAATATATTATCCAAACCAGAGCAATCCAAGAGGTCGAATGTACTGATGCAGCCTTGAACGACGCCGACGTAGATGATACGATTGCCTGAACCGACGGAACATTGGACTTACCCCTTCGCCGGAGATCGACAGCCGATGCAGCCCCGCGTCAGGTGCCAAATTCCGCCGGTTGATAAATAAACCGTAACAGAGTAAAAGGTGGCGATGTGCCGAATTGTATTGATCAAGAGTTGATAGATTACAATAACCCCGGGTGTACATATTTATACCCATGGGAAGATACTAGTCCTTGTAGGACAAGAAAGAAACTTTCGTAAAGATAAAAGAAAAACATAAAGTCCTTAAGGGACACTAAACACATTTTCCTAAAGATAAAAGGAAACTAACAAATATTCTAATTAATAGATACAATTGACTTCTTCGGACTCAATCCGCACGTGGCAATCCTCATGAAGCACACCAACCGAACCCGACAATGATCTTGCCATCTCCTTATCGGAATCGGCTACATCGGCTATCCTTGTCCGATTCTGTTTCAGCCGATGCACACCGTAGCCGATTTGGCTTGCAGCCGATTCATACTCCGTTTTCTGTAGTCGCTTATCTCCTCCAATCGGCTTCAGCTTTAACTCTGAATCCAATGCATGATTTACCAAATTTCGTCGTTAACACATAGCAACTAGCAAGATCTGCGTGATTAGCACGTGGCAATCGTGAGACTTCATTCCAACCAATTTTAGATCATCCAATTTAACGTACTTACTTATCCTCACTGAATAGCCCGATGGAACTTTAATATCTTTCAGGCATGATAACATTGCAATCTTCTCATCCTTCGACAGTGTGTGGCAGGCTGGAGGGAGGTACACTCTACCTGTCTCTGCATCTGTTACGGGCTAGAGTTCATTGCGAATATTCATTTCCTGTAGACCAAGGCACGCGTTCAACCTGTCCTTTGTCTTCCTAGGAATATTCAGCAACAGGCCAACCAAACTCTCACACACATTCTTTTCTACATGCATGAGATCAATGCAATGACGGACCTCAAGATCTTTCCAGTAAGGTAGTCGCCAAAATATGGATTTTTTCTTCCACATACCCTTGTCCTTTGTCTGACTACGTTTTCTTTTTCTTCCCAAACTCATTAGTTATGTCCTTGACCAAGTTGTGGACCTCATCTCCGGACAAATCCTTGGAAGCAGACTAAAGTTCTCTCTTACCGTTGAAAATTTTCTTCTTCCTTCTAAATGCGTGACGTAACGGGAGCCACCTCCTATAACCCATATAAACCATCTTTCGTGATTTCTTCAGCCACCGGCTGCGTGTATGTTCCATACAGTCGGAGCAAGCCTTCTTTTCTTTCACAGTTTGTCCAGAAAGATTACCGAGTGCGGGGTAGTCATTAATGGTACAGAACAATAGAATTCGTAGCTTGAAGTTCTCCTGACCAAATGCATCCCAAGTTTCCACACCTTCTATCCAGAAAATCTCAAGATCATCGATAATAGGCTCCAAGAACACATCGATATCATTGCCCGGTTGTTTCGGTCCTTAGATTAGCAAGCACGGCATAATGTATTTTCTTTTGAAGCACAACCATGACGGTAGGTTAAAGTTTGTAATAAGAACTGGCCAAGTGCTGTGAGTACTACTCATGTCTCTAAAAGGATTCATGTCATCCATACACAGACATATCCTCATGTTTCTGGGGTCGGCAGCAAAGTCTTTGTGTTTTCGATCGATATTCCTCCATTGAATCGAATCCGCTGGGTGTCTAAGCATACTGTCGTTCCTTCTCTCCGTGACATGCCAATGTACTAACTTCGCTTCCTTGGGGTTGGCAAAGATTCTCTTGAAACGATCAATGATAGGTAGATACCACACAACCTTCATCGGACCATCCCACTTTGACTTTTTTCCTTCGTCAGCACTTTTGTTTCGCTTGTATCGAGAAGCCTTGCAGACAGGACAAGCATCTAAGTCCGCATATTGCTTGTGGTACAATATGCAGTCGTTTGGACAAGCGTGAATTCTATGGACCTCTAACCCCAGGGGACACAAAACCTGCTTTGCTTCATATGTCGTCTCGGGCAATATGTTCTCATCAGGCAGCATGGCCTTCAAAATTCCCAAAAGATCTGTGAAACTCTTATCTGTCCATTCGCTACTTGCCTTCAGTTTCATTAGGTCCACGGTAGCTGACAATTTGGTGTGCTTTGCTTTGCATCCGGCGTATAGAGGCGTCTTCGAGTCACTGACCAACCTGCTGAATTTCATGGAATCTCTCTCATTGTAAGCTGGATCCTCAAAGTGACGTAAAATGTCTTGCAGTAGATCGTGATCCACATAAACCATTTCACCGCCCAATGGAGAAGGTACAAACATGTCATGCTCATCTTCATCTTCCTGATTTTGTGCACCACTTCTGTCTGCAGCTGCACCACTTCCTGATTCTTGCTCTCCATGCTTCACCTAACATGTGTAGCCCTTCATGAATCCTCGTTGTATCAGATGAGTGTGTACGTCCACTCAGCTATTAAACATATTCTCATTCTTGCAATCTGCACATGGACAACACATGTAATCGATGTTTCTTCTTTTCCTATCCTCCTCCGCGGCGTTTATAAAATTTAATACGCCATTTCTATACTTCTGACTATGACGTTTCATAGTTTTCGCATACATCCAACTTCGATCCATCGCTACAAAAATAAAAAAAATTAGAGAAACATCTTATAAGATAAGTAATGCTAAATTAATGAGAATTGATGAATTTTTTGAATTAATGATTAGTATTTCTCACTTACTTTTATGAATTTTCTGTTTTACTTGGAAAAAAGATAAAAAAATCATCCTCTTCAACCTTCTACCAAAATAGTGAATAGTGGGATACAGTTACACTAGGCGGTTGGGGATATTTATAGCGTGCAATAAATATCTGTAATGGCCTAAAAACTAACAACGGTGACGGACATATAAGTTATCTTTATCGGGTCTAAATAAAAGTCCGTCACTGATGAATGTCATCTGTGACGGGCCTTATTGTTATCTCCATCGGGCCTCAAGTTGGAGCCCATCACAGATGATGGTCATCAGTGACGGGCTTCTTTTAGGGTCCGATTGAGATATTGAAGGTTATCTCAATTGGGCCTAAGCTACAGCCCGTCATTGATAGGTGTCGTCCGTGACGGCCTCGAGAGTTTTATGCACATTTAACACGTCTATGCGACCATATCTAAAAGTTCTCTAAATTCAAAAAAACCATACTAAAGTTTTCTAAATTCAAAAAAAAATTGCTAGAGTTAAGTATAGGCAAGAAATACCATTTAGACCAAATCTTAAATCCAAACTCAACTTCAATTAAAAAAACAAAAAGATAAATTTCGGGTAACTAGTGTCGTGTTATCATACTCCGAAATAAAGTTAAGTTTGAACTTAAGATTTGGTGAGGATATATTTTATGCCTATACCAATTTTTATTATTTTATTATTTTTTTATGAATTTACAAAACTTTTTAGATGCAGTTTTTATGTTTTTTAGTTATTTAATGGTTTTCAGATATATCCCCTGATAACTAACTCTGCGATCACATTTTTCTTTAGAAAACAACGATAAATGGTGCAGCAAAAACTTACAAATAACCACTGCCGCCTCACCGTGACACCCAGATTTGCTAGTCGTATCGACATAGGAAGAATGGATACTGTTCGCCTCCTTTCTCTCATATGTCCAATCGCACCGAAAAACATAGAGGAAGCAGATGAAACAACGATGGAGACTAATACGTAGAGATCGGTGAAACATACTCACAGCCGGTACTTCAGAACGCAATCAGTTAAGGTTTGTTTGGTTAATTTTTAAGAGGGATGGATATTGAAAGAGATTGAGAGGATTAATTTCACACCTCTATAAATATAAAATTATTCCCCTTTAAATTTCATTTAATATCTTTAGTAGAGGCGTTAACTGAACAAGGAGCGGATTTGAATCGTCTCGTCCTGTTAAAGAACGTCGGACAGTGACACACGCCGCTGTATGTGTGAAAGCATCTCGGAGTAGTAGGTGGAAAAGAGAAATAAAAATAAAAGTATAATCGGGCCAGGAAAAAAGCCACGAGGGTTAACGGGCTCAAGTGGACCAGCACTGTACCCGAAAGAATGACTCCAAGTGAATTAATTGTACCTTTGTCTTTCGATAATTCAACTGAACTTCTGTCTGCCTTGTAAAATCAGACTTACTTATGTTACCTACGATACTATTAGTTTGGATTTATTGCTTGAAGTTGCCGACATGCGTGTATCAGTGTGTGTATATACATATGCTTACGTCCTCGTCTACGTAGGCGAACGGAACAGCCAAAAGAAGCAAATGGAAGCCCAACACGGAATGCAGAAGAAATATTATATAATCCACCTGTGCTTAGTTTGGGTTTAATTTGTGGGAGCGCCCGAGTAGCCTGTCAATTCAAAACATAAAGCCGTGTGCATGGGGAGGATGTTAGGCAATGCCACGTAAGATAGCAATAGTGCCTGCTCTAGAAATTTTGTGAAAAAATCCTTCAGTTTGTGTAATTCGATGTCGGTCCCTTCCGAACAGTGTCTTTGAGCCGACATTCTACGTGGAGGCTCTTCAGAAAGCCAGATATTCCTCGTGAAGGAAAGAAAATTAACAAATTAGGGTTGTGGTATAAAAAGTGAAAGCTGGGGACTTTTTGGCAACAGGACGCTCACTAACCCTAACCACCCTCAAACCCTAGCCGCTGTCGCCTGCGCCCCCTCCTCCCTCTTGTCCCACCCTCTTTCTCTCCCTCTCCCGCAGCCGCTGCCTTGTGCCGCCTCCGCCTTCCCCTCGTGTCGCCGCCTCCACCTCTGTCGTCACCATCGTCGCGTCGCTGTCTCCGAGCGTCTTCGCCTCCCCCTCGTGTCATTGCTGTCGTCGAGTGCGGGCTTCGAGGCGGACGCGGAGAAAGCGAGCACTCGAGCACTTCTCTCCTCTTTCCCTCTTGTCTCTCCTCTGCCTGCAAGGAGCGATGCCTCGCCACCGCTGTCATCAACTTGCCGGTCTAGCCACTCGCCGTCATCGGAGTGGCCGAATCTGATGGCCATGACCTCAAAGCCGCCTAATCTGATGGTGGTGAGCTCGTGGTTGCCGATGGTTTGGCGGTTGATGGAGCAACCGTTGTCCTTCCACTAGCTGGCATCACCCTTTCCACCGCCATCCACTCCTTGTCACTGTATTGGGCGAGGAGCTCCGGTGGCGTCGAGCTCAACCTTGGCAAATTGAGCGACGGCGTCAATCTCGGCGGCGACGCCGATTAGGCTCCAGCCTCAGCGACGGATTGAAGCGGCCCCTCTTTTTCTCCCCTCGTCGGTGAGCGCAGATAGAAGTAGTGTGGGTCGACGACTGCAGATCGAGCGATGAATAACATCTCATTTAGCCATGGATCCTAAAGGGTGAGATCTGCTCAGGTGAAGTTTCCTTGCATATATGTTTCTTGGTCATCCATGCTCACGTTTGATTCGTTCTATTCCTCATCTTTGTTTCTATCAACTAATTTCATATGTTCCTCGTTTGGATCGTCTCCATTACTTAAACTCGACAGCTATTTTGCGTTCATGCACAGTGAGCCCCGACTCACCCTCAGCCTCTCCACCGCAACCACTGGGTCCCGTGGTGCTCCATCATTGCAATACTCTGCCGGCGCATGGTTGAGGACTTCTGCGCCTTCCTACTTATGGACCACCAGTGGCTTTGACCAATATTTGGGTATTCCGACCAAGATTTTACAGCCAATGTATCTGCTTGGTATGTTTTCTTTCATTCAATGTCTATTCCCTATCCCCATGCAGATCAGTTGCTCAAGATTTTTATCGTTGTTGCAGCAATTAGACCCATTAGACGATATACTTCAGTTCATCAGTGTCGACTACTCAATAAAGGTACCAAATCGATAGTCACCGGTACATAGAACAGTATGTTACTTTACTACAACTTTGGTTGCTTCTCTAATCAACAGAGTTAGGACTTTGTCTCTGTTACTTATTGTATTTTCAAATAGTCAAATTGCATTGCATCAGTTCTGTTGTCTCTATTGCATGTTTTAGTACTGCCAGTATATAGCAGTTCCCTACAAGCATGGTTGACCAAAAAAATATCATCTGTTAGCTTATACTGATTCTCATGTATATGTCTGACATCCATCCTTCTTTGTATGGTTTTCTTTTAACAGACATAGTTTTCAGTACATTTCAAGCATGAAGTGACTATTGTCCTCCATGGCCGCATATATATCATCAGTTTGGATCTGGAGCACAGATTATATTTGTTGCTGCTTAAAGGTTTCATATGAAATTGGGTCACTTGGATCTTCCTTCATGGATCAAAACTAGCTTTTCCATTTCTTTATGTACATGTGCTCTTTAGAATTAACAGCAAATGGTTGTAGGATGAGTTGATTCATAGCCATTTTCACAATGCCTTTGTGTTTTCTCGATGGGTTGCTAGACTGTACACATGTAGTGACCAAGGCAGTCTCTCATTGAATGATGGGCCACATAATGGTTCATACTGATTATTTGACATATCCCAATGATAGCATATATACAACTTGGAACAGGGCGGGGCAATCCGGTAGCTCTACGTCAAGGTCAAACGGGTGCTCCTGTCACAGCCCAAGTGCCCAACCTCCTACGCATCCACGCCCCCGTCACAAGATCTGCGGTGAGCGATACCCCTCCCCTCCCCTCTCTAGCTAAGCGCCTTGCCCTGATTTGGGTGGCGCCCCTGTTCGATTTGGCTCGTGAGAGTTTGCGTATTTTTGGGTGGAATTGCACTATTCTGATTGCTGTTGTTGGGTTTGTTTTTGGGTTTTGCATCTGAGCTGCTGCATTCATGGGGGCAATTAAGGGCAAATGTTGTGTACCTGCCTCTCTGGTTCGTTAACAAATTTGTTGTTTCCTATAAAGGTCAGTACAAGTAATTATTCAAAAGAAAAATTGAAGGAAAGAACCTGTATAATTAGCTGAATTGATGGGTAGAGATTTGTTTGAACCAGAATAAAGATGATGATAACCGAAGTAAAGGTTGGCGACTTGGCATGTATGCAGTATATGAGTACATATTGTGAGCTGCAAAGAAGATCTCGGAATTGCATTTTATGCACAATAAGTTGTTCGAGTGAGTCCAATCTTTGAGTAATCTTCTGTGTTACATCACTCTTCGGAGTGCTATGTCATTGTTCTTCAGATTAAGGCAGAAGTCTGACATGAGGTTCCTTTTTTCATAAATTTGATTTTCTCACTGCTACTTACCTATCCAAGGTGAAGGAATAAGTGCAAAATTACCGAATAAAAACAATCTGTGCTTGCTTGCATAGTATGGATATGGCCCAAGCTCGCTCTTTGGACTGTTGGTCTGGAAAATGAATTATGTCCGAATCTGAAGGGATTAGGTTAAATTCCTCCTTACATATAGAAGCCTAATGGTTAATATTTGTGGCTTTTTAAGTTCCACATTGACGGAGCGTGAAACTCCTCACCGGGGGACCACGCAGGTCCCCCTTTGCCGATTCGGCCGGGGGCGCTAAGTGGGGTTCTTCGCCCTCGATCTAAGGAATGTCAGCGAGAGAGGAATCGCACAAGACGCGGGCGACGTAGACAGGTTCGGGCCGCTGAGAAGCGTAACACCCTACTCCTGTGTTCTGGTGGATCTGAGGGTCTCCAACAATACAAAGGGAATTCTCTCTCTCCCACGCATCCGCCGGAGTCCTCTTTCTTTCCTAGGCCTGGGCCTCCTTTTATCCGATCAGGGGTCACCACATGGGCCTCAAGTTGCCTAAGAAAAGAAACATTCTTTTTACAATCAGGGCTAGTCTACAGCCGGAAGTGACTTCTGACAAGCATGGTGCACGCCTTCTGCCCCGCTCGCCAGCTCTCCCGGTGGACGCCCGTTTCAACCTTCATTCAAAGGCCGGCGACTTCCTTGCCACGCCTGCGCTGAAATCTGGATTGGATCTGACCGGGACTGACATACCAACTCCAGGAGTTGGCACGCCGGCTCCGGCTAGGGACGAGAGCCAGGAGGCTCTCATCATTCCGACGGGACGGGACGAGGCGTGCCATCGGCCGCCTGTCGCCACCTAACCCGCGATCTGACCGGTCTGTGACCGGTCACACACCGCGACCGGTCACGGACCGGATAAGCGCGCGCTGCGCCGCATTAAATGCGGCGTGGTGCGCTCGCCTGATCCGCTATAAATGCGGTTAGGTGAGCCCTGCTGTGCTCGCCTAACCCGCACACGTGGCGTCAAAATCACAGGGGGTCGGGGCGCCCCAGCCCTCGGGGCGGAAACGGGAGCGGCCCGACCCCTCGGGGAGACAGAGGAAGGGGTGGCCACGTCACCCTCGGGCCCGACCCCCCCGAGGGGGTCGGGACACGTGGAGGACCGCGGCTACCCAAGCCTCTAGTCATGACACCCCCGGTCCCATGTCACCGACACACATAATTATTTAGATGTTCTATAGTTCAGGTGTTAGAGTAGTGTGATGATAGTTTAGGTTGAGTAAGAATAATTTTTCCTCTACTAAAGCCCAATTTATAAGATAGTTTCACGCTGCATCCTTTCTTTTCAATTTTCATGCAACCCAGTTTAAGAAAGTCATAAAGTTATTTTGGTTTCAAAATGGTCTGAACAGAGCTTTAATTTTATGGTGATGCTACAACAATAACAATAATTAATGTAGTCTTGCTCACAAGCAAAAGCTATATTAGCCCACTTTGAGGCACAATTTGTACCCCTCGGCTTAGTTTTAAATGATGCGTTTCATTTTGAACAAATGGAGTTGCATAAATACTCATCGATTCATGGAATGTCATAGTTTACATCTTTGAGATTTGGCAATCGCTTGTGTAGTTGAATCAGTAATATTGTACCAAAGCAGTGGTGAATACAAAATGTTAAATTGAAAAAACTGACCCTCTGACAACCTACAACATCTAATTAGCTATGTTTTCGTATTTCAGAGATGATGCTTCCGAAGCTAAAGCTCAAAATCCATACACTTCAAAATTCTACCACAACTACAGTGAGGCTCTAACAACCAGATTGAAAAATGTTGCAGCAACTTGTGGAAACATGCTAAGCATCGGTCGAAGGCTCAAGCTTACATTGGTTGCATGAAATCTGGTCCAGTCCTAGTTCAGAAAAAAGTTCCCCTGTTGACTATTATTGCTATGTCTTCCTTGATATTTTTAACTGTTGACTATTATTGCTATGTCTTCCTTGATATTTTTAACTGCTGACCAAATACCATATTTCCTTGAGCCTGAGTATAGGAAATTTGGCGAATGGGGGAACAGGTGCTTTCGGTTTGCAGCAAATCAGTTCTATGTAATCTCCAAGGATCTGGCTTCGTACATATCTATTCAGCAAGTATTTCTTGCTGAATAGATATTTCTTGTTTTATTTATCTACTTGAAACATGGTTTTATTTATCTACAGTATAAATTTGTTTTTTATCTAACATTTACCCATCATTGACCATGAACAATGATGTCATTTTAGGCATTTTCTCTAACAAGAGTCTCCCTGTTTTGGAGTCTAGCTTTGTATATCTACTTGTATACATATATGCACCGGAGGTTAGTTCAGTTTTTTGTCTCACATGCTTTAGTGTCAGTGGCGGAGCTAGGATTTGAAACTAGGGTGGTCCATTGTCTAAATTTTTTTTTAACCGCTACAAATTTAACATGTTGGTACGCAAGTATATGAACATCAAAACGCAATTAAAGACAAAAAAAAGAATTTACAAAATAGACGAGTATAGCTTTGGTAACACAAACTTGAAATATATTACATACCTATAATAGTTGAACAATGTTTTACTAGTTCTTCTTCTTCTGTCTGTCAGGCCTGTGCCTTCTAATAGACATGAAAGTTTTGATGATCTCTTCTTCACTCAATTTTAAGAAGATATCCCGCTCAATAAAAGTCATCAGACAATCATCCAGTAGGCTATCACCCATCTTATTTCTCAACTTATTTTTGATAAATGTCATTGCAGAAAATATTCTTTCAACACTAGCGGTAGCCACCGGAAGGAGCAATACCAATTGGATAAGTACATAGACCCAATTGTAAACTTTATCCCTCTTTGTTTCAACAAGTTTTACTGAAAGGTCAACAAGACTGTTTAGGCCTTTGAACATTTCATCTTTTCTCATGTCATCAATAAATCTTTCAAGTTGCAAATCGAGTCTTACCAAGTCAGAGCTTGAAAATTCATCGGGGTAAAATTCAGCAAGTCTATGTACCTTGTTTGCATCAAAAGAAGCAAAGGAATCTGCTGGATTCAAAGCAGCCATACAGGTAAGCAACTCCATATTTACTTCATCAAATCGATTGTCAAGCTCTTGACTAATTTTGTCAATGACCCCAATATATACTTCTCTTCTGAAGTGATCATCATTTGTTTGGTCCGGAGCAAAACGTGCTGATCTTCCATACGGCACATAATTTTGTTCCATTGCAGGAACTTGAATGCCATATTTGTTGCAAAATACTGTAACCCTTTGAAGAAATGAATCCCACCTTTCAGACCTCATTTGTTGCATTTTACTCTTTGCCAAACGGACTTGTGACATTGCATTAAGAATATCTTGGTCTTTTCTTTGCAAACACTCAGACAATTCATTTGTGTGTCCAAGAATGTCAAGCATCAAATGAGCATAGAAAATGAAATCAAATGACTCAAGTACTCCAACCATAGTATGTATTTTTGGCCAGTCACCCCTTGCTGAAGTATCTCGTCCAAGAGCTATGAGTACATCTCGAATTGTGGGATACATAGCAATCAGGTTGACCACAGTTTTATAATGAGAGCCCCATCGAGTGTCCCCAGGTCTAGGCAGCCCCATTTCTTGATTTAACCCACTTCCAGATTCTAGTATACCGCACTCAAGTGCTTTCATCACATTTTCATATTGTTGATGTCGAAGCATGCCATGGCGCTTACAAGAACTACCAACAATATTTAGCAAGAGGGATACTCGATCATAAAACCACACACAATCACCATTTTCTTTAGCAACAGCAACAAGAACCAATTGGAGTTGATGTGCAAAACAGTGAACATAATAAGCAGACGGTGATTCTTTCATGACCAAGGTTTTTAGCCCTTTAATCTCTCCTTTCATGTTACTAGCCCCATCATAGCCTTGACCTCGGATTTGAGTCATAGTCAAACCATGCCTAGTTAGTAAAGATTCAATTGCTTCCTTAAGTGATGAAGAGGTAGTATCATCTACTTGAACAATTCCAATAAATCGCTCACATGGCCTTCCTGATTTATCAACATACCGCAAGCAAAGGGCAAGTTGTTCTTTATGCGAGACATCACTAGACTCATCAGCTAAAATTGTATAGTAATTATCACCAATTTCCTCAAGTATTTGATCTCTAGTCTCCATTGCACAACATTGAATAATTTCTTTTTGTATGTCTGGGCTAGTCAATGTGCAATTACCTGGAGCATTCTTCAAAACAAACTTGTCCACCTCTTCATTATTTTCTGCAAGCCACTTCAAAAGCTCAATGAAGTTCCCTCTGTTGCTAGACTCTTCACTTTCGTCATGCCCACGGAATGCTAATCCTTGCTGCAAAAGAAACCTCAAACATCTAAGTGAATAAGTCAACCTAATCTTGTAGAGACGACGTTCCTCATTATCCACCTTCACAATTTTATCATCAATTGCTCCATGGGGAGTAATAAAAAGATTATATCTTTCTTGAGCTGCGTTGTGAGCACTTGCTACACCACCCACATGTAAATCAAGTGCATCAGTTCTATTCCAATTGTTCCAACCACCTTTAACAAATGCAGATGTCTTACTTCTCCCCTTTCCAAACAAGTAGCACACAAAGCAAAATGCCGTTTCTTTCTTGACACTGTATTCAATCCAAGGATATTTATAAAACCATAAAGGACTGAACTGTCTAGGCTTATTTCCGATATTCCTACTTTCAAAAGCATGTGCATAAGGTTGGTATGGGCCTTTCATAATATATGATCGTCAAACTGCATCTTGATCATTGACGGGATAACTTGAAATGGGCTGTCTTTCTCCTGGATCAAATGGAAGCCGGCTGAAATCATAAATTGGTTCCTTTTCAGGAACTGGTGGTGGCCTTGGAGGTATTGGAGCTAAAGCCACATTTTGCTCAATTACTCTTTCTTCAGTTTCTTGATTAGATCCACCTTCATGTTCTTCAATTTGCTCTTCTGGACCAGCTGCATCAGCATCTTCTTGTTCTTCAATTTGTTCTTCTGAATTAGCTGCAGACAGAGGAGATGGAGAAGTTGCCTTCTTCTTTGCTTCATATCGTTGAAACATAGATGCAATATCACTTTTCCTCTTCATGTTTCAACAATTCTGCAAGACAATTATTGGGGTAAATAGCAGTTGTATACAAATCGAGTATGAGATATAGGAAAAATATTATGTATACTAGTATACTACGGATTCAGATCGATTGTACCTTGCCTGTTGCTTTGCGTTTCCTGTCGTGGAGTTCAATGGACTGGTCGTCTGGTCCTCGCTGCCTCGCCGCCGGCAGCAGTGCAGCACTTCGGTAGTTTCAGTTGCGTCGCCCTGCCCTAGTGCTCGACGAATAGATCACAGGAAACTGGAAAGACGGAAAGAATACGAGTAGACGGGAGACGGCGGCGGCAGCCGAGACGACAGAGCCAATCGAGTACGTAAATTCTTCAGTGCGATTACATATATGGGCTTCACTTGGGCCGAGCGCAGGGTGGTCCGCGGCCCACAAGGACCACCCTGTAGCTCCGCCACTGTTTAGTGTTACTAGCACATGGTAGTATTTTTCATAGGCATGTCAACAAAGTAGTTTGTATGAATATTTTTAAATCGCTTGCTTAACAAAGATGAGAAGAATTTTGCTAATGCTTCCTGGTCACTAGGAAATTATGAAACCTCAGTCCAAAGACTTGCTAGCTAATACTGGATCACTAAAAGACCTCATTGGCGGGAGGGAGAGGAGAGAAGGGGCTTGGCTTCCCCCACAATTTGAGATTGTTATATATTGTGGCTTAAGCAATTTTTAGATTAAAAGCATTTTTTAGATTAAATCAGCACCACGCTTAATAAATTAGGATTGCAGGCTCCATTACTGAATGATCCATTCTACCTCATAAAACATTCTCTCTCCCCTAATGATTTCAATTGGAACATCGTGCCTTTACCATTTGTTTGTGTCATTTATAGTTGGTCGAGTTCTCATTTCCTTTTTGATTGAGTCCATTGTTCTAATCATCTTTGTTGTGTAGTGGCCAAACTATCTATGCTGGATTGTTATGGGAGTATATAAAAGGTCAGTTTTTTCATCTTCAACAACTCTTGTGTCAATCATTTGTTGCTCCAAAACACATGGATATGCCACTTCAGCATGCTATAATGGACCCTAGGAGGTGCTTGCCTTATTTACTCTTCTGTTGATGCAAAATATGTTCCATAAAGGGTGCCAAAAAAAATGTTGACGTAGATCCTGCATGTGGCACACGAAGGCCTGAGAGATCTGCTTAACTCTAGTGCAAGTCCTAAAATATTGATAAAATGCGGGTGTGTAAGTCAGTTTGATCCTGCAACTGACAAGATATATAAATTGACGATCAAGCAGCCGATCGGCCAATAAGCCGATATAGCGAACTAGCCGATATCGATAGGGTCTTGAACAATTAGCTATATATCCGATGTAGATAATGATATAAAGACAATCGACTGATGATAATATAATAAGATAATGAACCAATCGACCGATATAAATGTGACAAAGTAGATATCCAATGGACCAGTCAGCCGATATAGATATAATGAAGCAAATATCCAACAAACCAATCGGCCGATATTGATATAGAATATTAGATATAGGCTCGATGGTTAGAACATACATTGGCCGAAAATCCGATGTTATTAAATCCAAATGATTAAGTAATCAATGAAACCTTTGCTGCAATCGGCTAAAACCAACTTGTATATAATCCTTATAAGCCGATGCAACATTTAGATAACTCATCGGCTGAAACCCCGATGAAACAATGATTGATGCCTATCGACTTAAATAAATCTAAATTACAATCACAACCCTATAGGTCGAACCCAATCGATGCAGCATAAGGTTGATAATTGCCTGATAGATTTAAGCAAGCTAATATGACACTCATCGAAGTGATCATGTATTAAATTTAAGGGTTAATTTGATACATGCCATTGCAAATATGACATATTAGAAAAATGCCACTACTATGCGCGATATCGGCTACGTGCCACTGGAATTTGAGAAAATTGGAACCATGCCACTCCCGTCCATTTTTCTGTCAACCTCCGTCTAATTCACTTGTGAAATGTCACTTTTGCCCCTTTCCCTTCCATCTCTCTTCTTGCTCTTTCCCAATCCGAGCCTCTCTCTTCGCTCGCTGATCTCGCCACCACCATGCGCAACTCCTCCTCCGCCGCCGCCGTCGCCCAGCCTCCTCCAGCCGCGGTCGCCATGTACGGCTCCTACGCCGTGCCCGCCTCCTCCGGCCTACCCTCTCCCTCCCTCCGCCTACCCTGTCCCGTCGTCCGGCCGAGCCCCCCTCCCCGGCCAGCGCCGCCTTGGCAGAACTGACGCCGTCCCGGGCTCTTCCCTGCCGTCCTAGCAGGTGCACTGCTGCGCTGCGCCGCGAGCCGCCTCCACCTGGCCGGACGCTCTGCCGGCCGTCGCCCAGGCCGGGCCGAGCCGAGCCACCGGCGCGCCGCCTCCCGGCTGTGCCGCCAGGCCGCGCCACCGCCGGTGGAGCTTTGGCCGTCCTTGGCGCGCCCGGCCAGCGCCCACCCCAGCCACCGACGCCCTGTCCTCCTCCTGCCGGCGCGCCGTCCTGCACAACCCTGCGTGCCCCAGCGGTCGCGTTGCTGCCGCGCGCCGCCGCTCCTGCTCGACGCGCCGCCTCCTGGCCGTGCTGCCCTGGCCGCACGAGCCGTGCTGCCCCGGCCGCGCGAGCCGCGCCGCCACCGACTCGCGTCGTGCCACCGCCGCTCGGCGCTAGCCACGCTGCCGTGCTTGGCCGCCGCCCGTGCCCTCCCAGCCATCGGCGCCTCCCTCTCCTCTCCTTTGGAAGAAGCACGAGCAAGAAAGAGAGAGAGAATGAAAGGATAAGGAGAGAGAAGGAAAAGAGAGAATGAAAGGGCAAAAGTGACATTTCACAAGTGAATTAGACGAAGGTTGACAGAAAAATGGACGGGAGTGGCATGGTTCCAATTTCCCCAAATTCCAGTGGCACGTAGCCGATATCGCGAATAGTAGTGGCATTTTTCTAATATGTCATATTTGCAATGGCATGTATCAAATTAACCCCCCAAGACAGTAAAACCATCAAAAAGAAATTTAACACATCAGATAAGATCGGCTAACACTCCAATGAGACATTAGCATGAACCTATCGGCTTAATAAGATTTAGATTATCAACAACTATCAAGTAGGTCGAATCTAACCGATGCAGCACGAGATTGTATATAATAATCTAATACTCAATGAGCTGATAAATCTGTCTAATATGATGCATGTAATGAATGGTGGTGATGCGCTGAAAGTTGTATTGATCTTTTGAGATAAATTACAATGACCCCGGATATACATATTTATACCTATGGGTAGATACTAGTCCTTATTAGACACGATACAGACTTTCCTAAAGATAAAGTAAAAGATACAAGTCATGATCGGACTCTAAACAATCTTTCCTAAAAATAAAAAGGAAACTAACTCACACTATCTAATTAATAGATAAATTACCATGCCACATCCTTTTTGAACTCGGTCTCTTCTGGATAAGTTTTCTTTAATTGATTAATTTTCTTAACCGAATTCACTAAGAATCCGACTGCTGGTGACTGCTACTTTCCATTGGCCAATTTCAAGACTCTAAAGCCAATACTGACTATAGGCCGATGACTTCATTGGAGTTTACCAAATTTTGACGTTAACATCTTCACAAAGTTTTTAATTTGTGTTTGTCATGTACTCTATGTACTTTACTCTTGTGACTTGATATATATTCAGCGATCCCAATATTATTGGGAACTTGTCATTGTGGTTGGCAGGTTCATCTTTGAAGGAGCTGCAGGTTGGTCTAATTATTCCCATCCTTTGTTTACCCTAAATAAATGTTCTATTATTGTTAAATAGATTAAGATTTCATTTGCATATGCATATATTCTTTTATGTATTTATGTGGCCCATCTTTCTTTTTGTTTTGGTTTGCAGTTGTTTGTGTCACACCATAATTCTCATATTAAGATATAATAATTGTTCGTTCAATTTCAATCAAAGGCTTATTTAAAAAAGATATGAGAAATCGTTCATTATATCGATGTTTATTTAAGGGTCGTGCAATTTAAGTCGCTTATTATTGTACAACCATCTAACATAAACGTTTCTGTATTTTAACCACAAGTGATCTGAAGTAAATAATTTCATATAGGTTGTTCCACATGTGTTCTAACTGATTTACTTGTAGAGTTAATACAATTATTGGTTGAAATGTAGACACATATATATATACGACATTGGTGTCCATCTCTTCCATCACCATCTGTGAGGCCTCACTCAAGGAGATACACCATCTTTGATCTTTGAGTTTGTTACTTGACCCTGCAAGCTATGGTGATCACAAAATTGTGTTTATTCGACAATAGCTTAAATTTCAAATCTTGCTTCCTAGGCATTTTTTTAAAAAAAAATTGAGCACCCCATGTTCTTGGATATGTCGTTAAAGAGGTTTCACCTTCCTTCCCATGTACAGAGTACAAACACTTTATGTTTGGCCCTTGACTATTTAAAAAACAAATCAGGATATGGCTTTTAGTATAATACACCTATTTCAGGTGAGATAGAATTGAATCTTATATTGTGAAAAATTGTTTCAGGTGAGGTTGAAGGGGATAGTATATTATGGAAGAATTAGCACAACGCTCTTGTTTGCTAGGTAATTTTTTCTCTACTCTCTTTTCATCCTTAAGATGTGTATTATTGTTGCTTATTCAGATATTCACCTGTTTGAGATTAATTTTATGCTTGATTTTTGTTTGATGTTACACATATGATGATGATGATATACAGTCAAAGGCATTACACATGATGTGATTTTTTTTTAATTTTTCTAGGCATATAAATGATTAAAGTCAGGTCTTGAATTCCTAACAGTTTTAATGTATATGCTTGTCAAAAGAATTTTTCAACATTCTGTACATTTTCTTCTTGTCTTAAAAATACTAATGAGCTACAAGTAAATTTTCTTCTTGGCTTAAAAAGAGTATTGAGCTAATGATAGTGATGGCCAAGTGGATAGCTTCTTGTCTTGTTGGGAAGATTTGAAAATGTTATTATGCTATATAAGTCGCATATTATTGTTGAGAACCATTTACTTATAAGTGATTATGGCTGACTGCAGTGTTCCTTTCGAACATTTATGAAATTTTGAAGCCTGGATGCATTATGAAATCCGAATATCTCCTTTTTTTTCTTTGGAAAAAAATCTGTATGCAACTTTTTTCTGAACAGTTACTTTTTGTTATAGAGGCTGTAGAGTTTGAACTTGTTGAAGCCATCTAAATACTCTAAAGGAGATACATGAGGAGGTGGAGGAGGGTACTAAAAGAAAGGTTGATAATTGTGAGTTATTCTTTGGCTTACTATGGTTGTGTTCTTCCCTCTTCTTTCTAACTCATATCTTTCGTTTTTCACACACATGTTTTTCAAACTGTTAAACGATGTATGTTTTGTAAAAATTTTTATGAAAAAGTTTTTCTGAAAAATCATATTAATTCATTTTTCAAAAAAATAGCTAATACTTAATTAAATTATATGCTAATGAGTTACTCGGTTTTACGTGCGCGAGGGATTTGTGTCCAACCACAAATGCCAAACACAACCATAGTGAACCGAGACAAACCAGGCAATAAGCTTCTGCTCTTTTCTTATGCATCTATGCTACGTGCAAATGTCAAATCTTGCGTGCAAATTAACGAAGTAATGCATCGACAAGGCAGAGTGGTAAGCACTATGTACGTATATCTTTTATCTATGCTTTTAATCAGCAATCCAACCAACTAACTAATATTTTTTTACAGTACTTCAACAAAAAGTATTCCTCAAAATACTTAGTTCGGCACATGTGCGGCAAGATTGGTCAAATCAAAGCACCAACAAAGAATTTAAAATCTATTAGTCTTCACAAACTGATGGTCGCTGCAACTTAACACGCAACACAAGGATGAAGAGCTTTTATGACAGCCAATGAAATAAATCTTGGCACAATCTGCGTATTCCATTTCCACATTAGAAAAAAACTTCAAGCAACAATGTATAGTCTCTAGGCTTCGATGGTATCATCTTTCTATGAAGTTCTTATCAGTATCCAGTTCATTGTTTTTGGTAAATTTACTTGTTGTTATGCCCAGTGGAACAATGATCACCCTATAATGCTTAGAACTGTTTTCTCTGATCAGCTCATTATCATTGAGAACTTTTGTTGTAATTATGCCCAACAAACAATGATTATGCTGTAACTATCACTACTAGCATTTAATTGTCTGTAGTGACCTTTGCTAGAATTATTATCAATGAACAATGATTTTTACTAATCATAGACAAACATCAATTATACAGCTATTTGTTTGCTTTTGAAATTTTAACCAGCTGTACCCAGGCAACGCTCCTGTCCCAGCCTCTAGTTTCAGTAACTAGGACTTTAGGTGCGCTTCGCGGCGCCCTACCGTTCGTCAAGAACTATGTAGCTTATAGATGGTCATACGGAAGTATTAAAAATTACTCAAAGCAGGGGATTATAAGAGAGCTGCTGAGAACATCTAAAGCAAAACAAATATTTGACCAGTGTTTCCTGTGGAACTCCAAGATTAGTCTGGATAGTGAACATCACATTACCAACAGGCAAGTAGGCAAAATATGAATATTGCAGAGTATTTCAGCAAACATTTGGCATGCTTCACAAAGTCTACTGAGATTATATAGAGCATTAGGATATATAATTTCACTGTCATTCTAACCTTGAGAAAAAATAGACCAAATCATGATAGCATTTTCATATCCCATTTAGAGTCAATCGACAGAGTTTATCACTTCAAATTACATATTGTCAGTTACAAGTGTCACCGCATAAACAACATTTTTATATTAGTAAATTTGTTCTGAAGGCCTTCATTCTAACATAGGCTGCCACATAACTTGAATTATGTCATCACATGAGGATAAAAAAGAGCCTGAATTCTGCAAGATAAAATCACCTAATAAGTTTAAGTCTAGAAACCATGGTAACCTATCATACTTAAGAGAGGAAGTAACAACAGAACTGGCCCCATCTTTTCGCTTATGCATGCATATACTTATCCAAACCGCTTATTACCAATTAAAAAATAATTTATGAGTAAAACTTGTATGTACATGTTCTTTATGATTCAAAAGCAAATGTTATAAAATAAACTTCGATGAAAAGCCACAAAATCAACTTCAAAATGAAGTTTTAAAATTCAAATTTTGGCTTATAAGCATAAGCATAGGCGAAAAGATGGGGCAGAACATACATCACTGTATATAGAAATGGGTCTAGTCATTCAGTTTCTTAAACAAAGCTAATTCAGTTTCATTATGTGGGAATGATATCTTGTACAGAATGTGTTACAGACCATGCAGCTAGAAGCATGAATACCATAAAAATTCAGTCATGTAAATGAAGCAGAGAGCCATTTATAGAGCAGCTTCCCCATAAAAGTGCCTAATAAACTAAATGATTTTTGAATATGGCAGCAGAAAAAACAACTGATCAGCCAAGATACTCTTAAAAAGGGCAAGCCCAAGTAATGTGGTTACTGAAACCATCTCTAATGAATATAGTGTTTCTGGATTTGACAACAAAAGGTTAGTTGATTAGCCATGATAATCTTTAGAAAAAAATACCAGGCAAGTGAGATCGTCATATTCACTGAAGAGTTAGCACAAGCACATGGATTTATAGCACAAGCAGCTCACAGCTCCAAAGTGTTAGCCTGCCAGCCATGCTGCACCTTGCGGCTCCTAGCAGCCGGCTCCTTTGATGTAACTAACACATAACATATGAAGCTTGAGCACACGAAAACTAAGATATTTTATTTTCAAAAAATATATGTAATGTAAATCCACAAAGTAATTGTGTGTAATAAGTGAAAGAGTACATAACAATTATTATTTTACTTTCCACTGATCTTATCCCATTATTGTACCAAAATACAGAATTACTTAGCAGAGCAGGACCAGTGTATGGAATCCCTTGTAGATATTAGGGTAGGCCATAGAATTACTAGCAATACGGATGCAAAACCATACCATTAGAGCTAGCAATTTGAGTTAGCGGCTGAGGTGGTGGCAAGCAATCAGAAGTTGAGGAACCAGGGGGTTGCCCACAGCAAGTAACTGAGAACACAAAATGCACAATTTGAGATGCAGTAGACATCAGAAATATTCTAGCACTTATGATAAAGAAATTTGATAGGCTATCAATGTTTATCATTGTGAATAGAAGAATGATACATGAAAAAAACAAAGTTTGACAGTTTGCCTGTTCAGATTGGGATGTTAGAATCAGAGTGCGATGGAGGGAACCCAGGGAGGCAGGAAAAGGAAGATGCAGGCCAGCTATACATGAGGCAAGTCTACAGAGAAAGAGATTGTGGCTTTGACTCACCGGAAGTGAGGATGGCATCCCAACTGCAAATGAAGTTCTTCTATGCGACGGCATGTGGTTTCAATCTCACCTACCGCCCAGATGTAGAACCGATGAACAGTGGTGATGGCGCGCACGACGGCGGATCCTTAAGCTTGAGCAAGAGATGCCCCACCGTGGAGCTAGAGCCTCACCATCACCATCTTGAGTTCAATCCATAGTTTCGAATCAACCCCCTCATGCCCGAGCTGAGCCCAACGCCACATGATTCGAGATTGAGTGCGCCTACCCACCAAATCAAGCACCAGGCTAGCAAATCGATCCCCTCACCATCGATCTCCATCACCACATTCCCCGGAGCTAGCTCAACTGAGAAGAGAGAGGGAGAAAAGGGAGCATTGGCGGGGAGAGCGCCAGGATATGGGGGAGGGCGGAGGAGGGCACACGAGGGAGGCCGTCGGCGGCGGCGGCAGCGGCGTTGAGAAGAGGAGGGCAAGTCGAGGTCCAGGCGGCGCCATCGCGAAGGTTAGGGGAGAGAGCGAGAGAAGGGTGGGGGAATTGTGGTGGCTAGGGTTTCGGGGAACAGACCGCACCATCCACTCCCTCTGCTTGACTGGGAGGAGAGCGGTGGGGGGGAGCGCCAGGAGATGGGGGAGAGCTCGAGGGGCAAGCCGTCGTCGCCGACGAGGAGAAACGGGGGAGGGAAGGAAAAGCGGCGGCGGCGCTAGGGCAGAGGAAAGGAAGAGAAGGGATGGGGGAACAGTAGTGGCTAGGGTTTCGGGGGAATGGGGGATAGGATGTTCTATTTTGCAGAAAACACCCTTACTTTCCCTTTTTCAGAGCGCGGTCCTATACTTGAAATATTTTCTCCTTCACGTAAGATATAGTAGGACATAGAGGGCCTTTAAGTAAGAATACATAGGACAGTGAACTTACAATGAGGGACTTAAGAATGATTATCAATACAGGCGAGGACTTTCTGCAAAATTGCCAAGACCAACGCCGGATGACGTGGACATCACCAGAAGCGAACACGCCAACAAGAAAATGCCCGGGTGCGAGCAGATCGCCCTTACCAAATTACGCCGGTGCCGACCAGGCGACCAGTGTGCAGCGTCGCAGCGATGAAACGCGATATCCATGGGCGCGGTCAAATCCGGGGGGAGAGAGAATGGGAATGCGTTTACTGGGCGGGGCACGACGTGCAGCCTCGTCCACGTACACGCGAGCAGAGCAGTGAATCGCCCGCCGCGACAACAACGAGTGGATCGGAGGGGATCCAACCGTGAAGTACTCAAGTTGTACACATGTACACCTGCCAGGGCGCGACTCTCTCCTGGCAAAAATCGGCGCTTGTCTGCATGACATGCGTTCGTGGCCGCTTAACCAAAGTCACCATGTATATCTTCCCCCCAAAAAAAGTAACCACGTATTATCTGAAAATAAGTATTTTTGCCCTCTTTAACTAGTTCAATATCTAATTAGTGAACTATACCTTTTTGCTACATGTAAGCAACTACCAATTAGTTCTCATTTTCGTACATGTTATCATGCAAATGAACTTTCGCACTTCTAATCACTAGTTTAGTATTCAGAAGTTTGGAATAAATTGAATTTAAGCTTATTAATAGTTATGCAAATTAGAATTCTTAGCATATGTACTTGGCTTCTAAATTACACAGAAAATATATCTTAATGTTTTTTTATTAAAATATATTTTCTAGATTTGATTTTTTTGGAACTACTAAATACAAGGTTGACATGTGGAGTCTTAATAACTACTATTTTCTTATTGACTAAATTGTTTCTAAAATACCCCCTCTATTTTAAAATACCAGCATGTAACAGAAATTAAGATTTAATAGAAAATACTTTGATGCCCCTCATGAGTGGTTGGGGTGAGAGGGTATTTAGAGGTAAGCTGAGAAGAAATTTAAATAATAGATTATTAATGAAACAAATATTAATTCGAATAGTATTAGAAGTGTTTATATTTTGATAAATTTTAAATGTTAGAAATGTTTATATTTTTGAAATGGATGGAATTAGAACCAATAGATACCTACATACTCTGTCCAAAAAAAACAATTTCTATGATGATTTGAACAAATGATTTATTTTCAGAAGTTGGTTTTTTCTGAAATGAAATGGGTAGTTACCATTGACTAAAGTATGGATTTAAAATTTTTTCATGTTAGATCTTTAGACTATTTCTATCGATTAGAAATTCCAAAAGTAAAATTAGTAGTGTAAAGTTGTAATTGAGGGTGTGAGATGGAACCTGCATTTATTCTTAAGCTATGTTCGAACATGTGGGTTTGAAACCTATTTCTCACAAAAAAAGGTAGTTTATTACCACATGATTAATCAAATATTGATAAAAAAACTTAAATATGATTTTCTAAAAAAAATTTCCTATAAAAAATGTTTGTAAAAATACATGTTTAACCGTTCGGGAAATATGCGGACAGAAACTAAAGAGTAGAAATTAAGAAAGGAATATTCAGTCTACCTTCGACAAATGGCCAGATTTACTCAATTCTATCCGATTAACGTGGATGTTTTAGGAAATATAAAGCATGGGTATATGCATATAATGATTGGAAAATCCGCTGGCAGGCTGATGTGCTTCTCTGCGCCAGAAGAGGAGGATGGAGCACAGGTCGAACAGTGACTGGATTCAACTACAGAAAGAAAATCAAGATTTAGCAATCACCAATTTTATTTTTTAAAAAAAATCATTTTATGAGACGGAGAAGAAACATCCCCGGGATACACACCTGGCCACCACCGGAATCTCCCTGTCTCCCCTCCGCGGCGCTTCTGCAAGTGTCCGTGGAAATCTCTGCGGCGCACTGGCCCAGCCGCCTGAGACATGTGGCGCTGAGCCGTTGCCCGGGTTCCACATGCCCACCACATCCACAATAATTATCCACCCATCCATCCGATCAAAATTGGGGGGGGAGAGTTGGAGTTGGACGCGAGATTCTCAGGCGAGCACACGATCCCGCGGCGCGCTCCCGTCCACGCCCTCGCATCCACAAGCGCCGCGGTTAGAAACCACAAGGTTATAGGCTCAGGAGGCACCGTGTGCGTGTGTTACTGTGGTGGTTGGCTGCTTGGAGAGTTGGAGGAGCAGCGAGCGAGTGGGTGATGGCGGCGATGGCGGCAGCCATGGCCTCGTCCCCGTCCCCCTCCCCCGCCTCCAGCCGGCTCCTCCGCGGCCACCACCCGCTCCCGTCGTGCTTGGCCCCGTCGCTCCTCCGCCTGACCAGGTCGTCGCGGAGGCTACGGCTGCGCGTCGCGGCGGCGGAGGAGGCCGACGTGCTCCCCGGGCCTGGGGCCGAGGGAGAGATGGTGGCAGCGGGGAGGCTGGAGGAGCAGCCCGAGGGCCCGATCGGGGGCAGCCAGCTCGACATCGGCGGGCTCGCCTTCCAGGGCGACATGGGCGGAGGGTTCGCCGGCGGGAGCGGGGGCACCGGGGCCGGCGGCGGGGACGGCAACAAGATGCTGGACCGCGGCATCAACACGGCCATCGTGCTCGGCGCCAGCACCTATGCCCTCACCAAGCTCCTCACCGTCGACCACGACTACTGGCATGTACGGGAACCTTGTCGATCCCCCCAAATCGTTTTGTTCCATTTTCTTTTTGTGCTCTTCTTGATTTGATTCGATTCAATTCGAAGCTTACATCGTTGATCGTTGATCGTTCATGATTGGATTGGGTGCAGGGGTGGACGATCTTTGAGATCTTGCGGTACATGCCCGAGCACAACTGGTCAGCGTACGAGGAGGCCCTCAAGACCAACCCGGTGCTCGCCAAGATGATGATTAGTGGCGTCGTCTACTCCCTCGGCGACTGGATTGCGCAGGTGTGCAAACGCTTTAATTTTCGTCTTACTTACAGTAGCTTTTATGCAGCTGCACTTGCATATTTGCTAATTCTGTTGCTGATGATGCTTGCAGTGCTACGAAGGCAAGCCGATCTTTGAGTTCGACCGTGCTCGGATGTTCCGGTCCGGCCTCGTCGGGTTCACGCTTCATGGGTCCCTTTCACATTACTACTACCATTTCTGTGAGGTAAACATCTTGGTCTTCCATTCTCTACTGCCTAAAGCTCTGTGTCATGTTCATATGGTGAATGATATGAAGCCAACTGTTTTCTTGGCTCAGGCACTGTTTCCATTCAAGGATTGGTGGGTTGTTCCCGCAAAGGTTGCTTTCGATCAGACGGCCTGGTCTGCGATATGGAACAGTATCTACTTCGTAGTCTTGGGGTTCCTTCGTTTGGAATCACCGGCCACTATTTCCAGTGAGCTCAAATCCACGTTTTGGCCCATGCTTACTGTAAGCACTGATCTTTCTTTTGTTATAATAATACCTTAATTGAGTTCCCATATTCTTTTTTTTATAGAATTGAAAGTTTATGATTTTCATTTTGTACGAAAAAGCTGTAGTTGTGCAGTTGATTTATTGTCTTCAGTGTTCTTGACAGCAAAACCATGGCATGCAGTCATGGGTTTTGGTACTATGATCCTTAATTTGTTGAAGGGATTCTATGAATTCATTGCTCTGTATACAAGTAAATATTTTAGGTTAATATTAACATTTTGTCCTCCAATTATTCTTGCCAAACATCTATTTTCTCAAAGTTTTAGGTCTAGAAGCCACTATTATTGAATTAAACTAGTATACAATTTAGCAAAGCTATGAGAAGTCATTTAAATTTTGAATTGCTCAATATTCAAATCATTGTTCAATTTTCCCTTCTAATCTGAAGGGATTGGTCATGACCATCCTTCCATCCATAATCAATCTTTAATCACTGAATTATTTCTTAATTTCAAAAAGGTTTTACAGTGTTTTACCGCTAACAGAGACCTTATGTTGGGTTTCAATTATTATTGTAGGCCGGCTGGAAGTTGTGGCCTTTTGCACACTTGGTTACATATGGCCTAGTTCCTGTTGAACAAAGACTTCTGTGGGTTGACTGCGTGGAATTAATCTGGGTTACAATACTGTCAACGTAAGCCCAATCGTGCCAATTTCACTTTATTACTATGGCAGCCTGATTAAATCGCGGAAGATAACAAGAGTTCTTCATTTCTTATAACAAGAGTTCTTCATTTCTTGTTTGGCAGTTACTCCAACGAGAAATCTGAAGCAAGGAACTCCGAGGACACTTCCACATCAAATGCTTCCAATGTATGGAACATTTTGATTAAAAATGATCAGTCAGCTAACATCTGTCAAACGTGTTATCGTTCGTTCTAACGCCCAAAATTCATTGCCTCTTCTACAGGATAATTCAAGATAGCGATCGGTATAGCCAGCCAAGCTGCCCTTCACCTTCATCATTTTGGGCTTGTATATATTGTACAATTTGTAGCTGCAGCTCTGCAGGTGTAACCTTTTTGCGAAGATAAATTAAACATATAAGCTGTGCAACAACAGCCAAAGGCAATCAGAACGAAATTACCTTGCACGGGAACAACTGTTGACGAGATTATGAGCTATGCAATTTTGGTAGCCATTCTTTTGATCTTTGAAACCCCTTTTCAGTGAAATCAACTGTCTTGCATTGAACCTTATATGATCGATAACGCAACTTAGGAGCAAAACCTATACAATTTTTTGGGTTGGTTACAATTTATACAGTATTCTATATACGCTTGCAAACAAAGCTTGCATCACAACTATAGAACGAACATCTTAGGCGTGTTCGTTAGGTGCATTACTACTGCCGCAGTGATTTTCTCCTCGGTACGTTTTTCAAATTACTAAACGGTGTATTTTTTGCAAAAAGTTTCTATACAAAAGTTGCTTAAAAAATCAAATTAATTCATTTTTCAAAAAAAAATTAGCTAATACTTAATTAATCACGCGTTAATGTACCATTCCGTTTTTCGTGCGGTGGTGTTTGAATCTTCTGAAGATAATAAAGATTAAGTTTTTCACATAAAACGAGATAGCATTAACGTACGATTAATTAAGTTTTAATTATACAAACTTGAAAAATAAACTTATCTCATATTTTAGAACAACTTTCATATAAAAATTTTTTTGCACGAAATGTATTGTTTAGCGGTTTGAAAAACATGTCACGAATATTCAAAAGTTTTAGAAGAAACAAACAGGGACCAAGTTTTCCCTTGATGTGAACAAAATGTTGTCTGTACATTTCTTTTTTGTTTTTGCTGGCATGATTTCTGTACAATCTGATGCCACTAATGCTACTATTTCGAGGAAAAAAATTGCTACAGCTATAGCATGGGCAGGTGTACTATGCCCGTATTTGTAATTTACAGAAGTCGATACTTGTAAGTTCGAATCATGAAAACCTACCAGATTTCATGAGGCCATTCACACGCATCGTTTGCGAGCACACAAAAAGGAACATTGCCAAGTTACATGTATGAATCTAACCAAAACTTTTCTATTGTGCGTAACTATCTATATTGATTGTTAGCTACTGCTGCACGCTTAAATAGTTAAGTATCACGATACTGCAGCAGCCTCTGTTTCTTTGAGACCAGCAATCAGATTCAGATCTTTAAGCACAGCCTTTGATGCCAACTTTTTCGCCACCAACTTGTTGGGACCTGATTTTGTTGCGGAGTACGTAGTCTCTCCAGCCTTCACCCGAGCAATGACCGATGAGACTCCATCAACATGGGTTTTTTCGTAGGTTATTTTGAACGATCTACGATCACAAAATTCTTGCAGCCCTTTCACCGGGTCAGGCTCGATGGTTTCGGGGGTGGCAAGAGGTTCCAATAGCCGCTTCATGCTTCTCCAAACAACCTCCTTGTCACACATGCTGTCGAGATAAATGGCACCAGCTATTGATTCGATCACATCCCCGAGAACCTGTTTGTTTGCAAGTAAAGCAATAGATCCAGCTTAAGCTATTCGATGAAAAAGATTACAGAAGTGCACAAAAATTAGGTTAGTGCAAACATATAATTCTCCAATTCCAGTTTGCATAGTCTTAGAGACTAAAGGCATTTTGTGGTCCTCATGATGTGATGCACTATGCATCGGATAAATTCTCTAGCAACTCTTTAATCCAAACATAGAAACAACTGGATCAAATTTTGATGTCATCATTATATGGCATAGGTCAGGAATTTCTTGAAGACATGTGTCGTGGGGCAGTTTTGACAAGGGATAACCTGGCCAAGCGCAATTGGCAAGGAAGAATTGTTGCTTTTGTCACAAAGATGAGACAATATTACATTTGATTTATGAGTGCAGATTTGCCCGTTTTGTGTGGTGCACTATTCAAGTGGCTACAGGGCTTTTCTCGCCTCGTGGTGTATCCAATATGTTTGGTAATTGGCTACGGGGAATTAGGAAAGACCTGAAGTCGCTTATCCTATTAGGGGCAGCCACTATTTGTTGGTCATTATGGCTTTGCAGGAATGATATGGTGTTTGACAAAAAGAAAATCTCTTCTCCTTTACAGGTTATTTGTTTAGCTATCCACTTCCTTCGTACCTGCGCTATCCTTCAGAAGCCTGATTCACGGGATTTGGTTGCAGCGACATGTCAGCGCTTGGAGCAGGTGGTCAGGGAGTGTTTCACCCAAGGACATGGGTGGCGGTCTAGCCTGAAGATTGGTGCTCCCTAGATTTTACTGCTTTCCTTCACTTGTTACAAACTTTTGTGGGTGTGTGTACGTTTTGGCTGTGTGCACCCTAGTTATGCAGAGGCCGGGAGTTTTCTTAGTATGGTTCTATCAACTTGATGTAATTGTCTGAGACTAATAAAAGCTTCCGTTATAAAAAAAAATGACTATAATGTATCCGAGGTAATGGAAGAAATCTAGGAATACCGAGTATTGACTAATGAGATGAAAAATAAAAGACAAACAGATCAACTGACCAAATTTTACCATACCAGCTAGGTGCATTTTCTTTTGCAGAAAAGGAGAAACAAAACCCTGATATCAGACTTTCAGTGTCTTAACAATTCAAAATATATGCAATATAGCCACCTACACCAATTACACAGTAGAGAATACACACCTTTGGTAGACCAATGCCCGCTTCCCAGCCATAAGATGGACCTGTAAATGACTGCCCAAATTTCTCGAGGTAGTAGCTCATCTTCCTATGCAGTTCTGATGATGAGTGAAGGATATGCTTGTTTAATCCTGATTTAACAGCTGCATGAGCGTAACAATTGTTGTTCACAGAGGCAGATCTAAGATCTGTCAACAATTCTGGAGTACATTCAGGGTATTTGCTGTAGTAATATTCAGTGAAAAGATGATCCAAAATAGCATCTCCAAGAAACTCGAGCCTCTGCAAGGGACACAAACTTGTTATCCAACTCAAAAAAGATCCCCAACTAACAACAGCTACTTGAGAAGTTTGATTCAGATGTTGGTGTCACTAGAGACTAGAGCATAATAACTGCAATACAGCAATGAATCAAAAAGTGAGACCTGCGTGATGTTAACTTAAAAAATGTTACATGATGAACCAACCACTGAACAAATGTGCATTCTGCAAGGAAACTGAATTTTGAAGACGAATACCAAATTATTCACACAATTTTCACGTGGTACTATTTGATATCACTAAAAAAGCTGTGGTATGGATATATTTTGCTATGTTTAAATCTATCACAGTGAGATACAGAAAATCTACATCATTAGATTTGTCTTTAAAAGAGATATATGTAACTTGGGCACAATTACTTTGTGTTGGACCAACTATAAATAAACTGTTTGTTTGCTATACCACACTTAAACATTCTGGATAGAAAAATTTTACCAAAAATAAATACAGCAAGTTAAACTCAATAGGAAAAGAAACATATAGAGGATTGCTAACATAGAAAAAAAATGTTGTTGCAATACTGTTTAATCATTCACACTTTGTTGAGTAAAGACCAAAAGGCATAATAAAGCAGTGATCACAAATTAAATAGAGATGATAGATGCTTTTATATCAACCTGATAGCATGGAGTAGGGCCAGAAGTCTGATACGAGCCATGTGTCAATGCTTCGAGCAATAATAAAGAATCATTGAAGTTGTAACCAAGCATTCCCTCTAAGCTCCTCACATTAATGAACTCTTCAGCTTTCATTGAAATTTTCCTTTCAACTGGAATTTCAGTGTGAAATTCTATATTCATCCCTAATGATTTCATCAAAAGAAATGCTGCCTTTTCCCCAGCAGTACTGAGGTAGGCTCCAATTAAGGCCTCAACTGAATCTGCAATCCTCTTACTTTTAATAGACATTTTCCTTTGGCTGTACATACCATTGGGTGCCAGAAAGGAAATTTTGTGGTTACCACGCTCATCATAGTCCAGGCAAGGGATGATCCAATCTTTTGGGTTAAACTCTTCAGCGTGAATGTAACCCTGCCAACCAAACATAAAGGGCAAGAAATATCAACTAGAACCCAGTGATAAAAGACAGGTAAGCCTTCTTTGAAACATGAAAAGGTGAAAAAACAATATTTTATGGTACTTGAAAAATAGCACAATTCAGTTTGAGATGAACAAATTTGTATGCAAAGCCTTATTTTATTTCATGACATAGCCCTAGCCACATAGCACCAGAAATAAAAATTAGACCTTTAAAATTGATTAGCTGAAAGGATTATAAGTCAGTTGAACGGATTAAAGAAAGCTATTTACTATCTCACTACATGCGCCGAAGATATAATCCGTTTCAAGGATAGGCAGATGCTACAATTCTTCCCGCCATCCTTGCTTGCCAGGCAAAGTACCGCTGCTTCAATGGTCATGTGACCATGTCAAGCCAAACCTCAGATCTGACTATGGGTGCCATGTGACCTGAGGGCTAGGTGTTGGCCCAACATGGAGTAATATGGTCAGAGCCACAGACTTGTATTAACTTAGGGGTCAGCACCACAATGTTTTGGTCACCTACAATAGTCTATATTGGCAACTTGGCAAGCAATTCAATGCAACAATAGAGTTCCCATTTTCCTAACAAGGAAATATGTGGACCATTGCCTAATTGTGATACAGCAGTTACACACAAGAATTGAAATAGGCAGGCATGGTATAAAAGATAATGGGAGATGTAGGACTGTTAATATTGCATAAAATTAGCAAGGATGTGCATGTAATCAGTTCTGTAGTTTGTGGGTGTGTGTTTGTAAGGTCCTTTTACCCTTGTTCTTTAATGCAATGATACGCAGCTGTCCTGTGTGTTCCATAAAAAAAATTGCTACATGCCTAGCCCAATAAAAAATACACTTAGCAACAGGATCTAGAGTACCACAAGATTGCTGCTGCAGGCTAGCTGGCACAGAGCTGCATTGGAGATCAAGTTTTTCTTCATTTTTGTTAATATGCCTTCATGTTGAAGCCTGTATTCCCTAAAAAGGTGCCGAGTTGTAACATATTTGAGGAAAGAATCGCCAAGCGTTTCTAGTGATTCCTGTGAAAATTCTTCTTGGCATTTCTTTGTTGTTAATGCTTCCAGGATCTGCAACTCATGAAAAAAATTGCAAACAGAAATCCACATGTATGAAATGTGCATAGGAAAGTAATTTATTCAGGTAACAGATAAAAAAATTCAGATTGACATGTACATTGGTAACAGTGGGGCATCCAAAATATTAATTAGAACCATAAAATACTCCACGGATATTTCCTTTTAATCAAATATTCTTATAATATAGGACCATCAATCCATACATGGTTATATAAAGAGTACAACACATCATCAAGCACCTCTATAAGAGTGTTAATGAATAATGCAGACAGCTTTGTATGTGCTTATATAGTTACATTACGCATTAATTAAAGGTATTTATATGCATAAGAATTTATTAAGTACCACTGCCTCATCAATTGCTACAAAAATAACCACCTTCTACGTGGCAACAAAAAGAATTTTTTCTTTGCTAAGTGCCCCCAAATTAATATACATGACTTAAGACTGCAGAGTCAAGTTTGCAAGTTGCTAGGAACCAAACCCATGTTTGCCTCATTAATAGGTAGTCACTTCGAAGTGCTGAACATATTCTTACAAAGGCACTGTTGCTGCATTAAACTAAAACAAAAAAAAAATCAGAACCTTTTGTTTTCACTGTCAATTGTCATCGCTCTTCCTACAACACCTAGTGGTAGTTGATCTAAATACTTCAATAATTCATAAATAGGAAACTATTGATGAGAAAATCAACCTTCAAAACCGGTACGCCAAACTGCTGCACTGTTGGGCCCAATTGGACCTTTAATTTCACAGAAAGAAGCATACACTGAATGCGGAACATTATGGAAGGAACATATGAGAAACTGTACAAATTATTGGCACACACTGGTGACATGATAATTCTGCAGAGTTCAGGTGGCAACTCAACACTATATCTATCACCAGGTTCTGAAACAAGGAAAAATGATGACCAAATCAGTGATTTATGCATGTGTAACTCTTTAAAGATAGTAGAAGCAGTATATTAATTGGACTATTGTCTAAGAGCTCAGCTATAACCCACTACACAAGCCTCATTGATAGCAATGCAAAATACACATGTATGATCAAGCCCCGCAATATGTGTTGGCTTTAAGTGTCAGACTGAACATGACCTTAGGGTATGTGAGGGTAGTCCTCCAATTTCCAAATACCTCACTGCCTAATATTATAGAAGCTAAGCTACAGGCAACCCATAATTCTGTGTTAATATAATACAATTTTGATAGTAACATGAAAAGTACATTTACTGCTCCTGAAAATGAATATAGTGTCTGGCCAAATAAAGAAGGATTATGGAAAAGATGATAGAGCAACACAATATATAAAAAAAATATGCATAGTACACCAAAAGGTTATTAAACTAAAAAAAAGGAAAATTTAATACTAGCAAAAAATATGTGTACAATTAAAAGAATCTGCAGTGCCAATATTTATATCAAAAGAGCTTATTGGAATGATGTACACTCATAGTAAGTACTGACAGTAGAATGAAATCAAAATTTTCAAAAAGTACCGCTAAAACATCTACCACATTCAGTTGAGGATATTAAATTTAGAAAACTTACATTCAAAAATTGGAAAATTTGAAATCCAATGTCAAGTAAGAGTTTACATTTTGGGCTACATATTTAAGAATTCAATTAGATGTACAGAAAGTTCAGAAGGGTCTGTAACTCGTAAAAACTAGAACACCTAAAAAGTTTGTCATCAACATATATTAAAATTCATTATCTAATCATATGTTTGTAAATGTTCTGCATAATGTCCAACTTAGCAACTTCGAGGGTTTTATCACAGATAATTGGGTCAACACATGTTGTCAAAACAGAGGATAGCTCGAGAAAAGACTGTAATATTACTGCAACCAGGGAAAAGAAACCTTTTTCTTTTTTAGAGTAGCACTTGTGGAGGAAGTTCCGCGCTTTCACAAGTTTACTGGCAGCCAAAAGTGGTTGATTTTCAAATGTCAAAGTAAGGCCATGCCTGAGAAACACGGGAAACAAGTAGATGTGCGTTCATAGCTTTAGGATACATAAACATGAAGTAATACCGAAAGGGAAAACATATACCTAGTCTTAAAATGGTCTTTGTAGGTAACAACAGCCCCATCATGTTGAGGCAAAGGGAAATTTGCATTTAAGTCAAGAAACCCACTAACAGCATAAATCATGTTATTATGAGGGGTACACACAATGGATTTTTTAAGGATGCACCTGCAGAAAGGACCATCTTTTGTCTGCAGTAAATCAATATCTTTACAAGAATGGCAATGTGTCATATGTTTGTTGTTAGCTTCAAACACTGGTGATGATGAGAACTTCATACTGCACCAATCAATTTTGCCAGAAACTAAAGGCAGAAGTAGATAGACTACTCCAATAGGCACTTGCATCTCATGGAAGTCTTTAATACCGTTGCTAACCTCCAAATGGTCATCACTAGTAAGCAGTGAAAGAATAGTTGTCTGAAATCTTCTAGCGATAATTACCTGGACAAATAAAAGTTACATATTCTCAATGAAAGGGTCTAAACAACAATAGCCTAGTTATCAAAGAATTAGAGAACAAAAATTGACAATTTACCTGTTCTTGATTGAGATGGATGATGCCAACATATTTCATGGTAACACTAGCATTGTCTTGCCCACCTGGCAATTTAAATGAGCTAGAAGTAAAGTCAGATCCCAAATCACACTTCAAAGCTAACAGTATGTCAGTTGGAGAAGCTGTTTTGTAACATCCTTCCAATGAGATCTTATAGCAATAATATATGCCAAGACGAGAAAAGGAGAGCCAGTTATCCACAAATTCTTCTGGAAAGTAAGCAGGCTGCTCAAATTGGTTCTCAACAACTATATGAGAAGCATTAAGGCAACATTAGCGCAAAACCCCAATATATATTACACTTAAAAGCCAACTTTAAAAAATTACGAGGGAACTTTTACTTTCAAGATTAGTAAAGATATCAAATTTAGCAAACATAATAGGTATGTTTGAACAAACTTGCGTTTGTTTTGGGACAGGCATCATGACATGTATGTATCCACTAGACCAGTAAATTATCAAGTCTATGAAATCTATCGAGTATAAATCAGTAGTGCACAAAACACATTTCCTACTGTACCTTCACATATAACCTTACCCAACATGCATCAAGTTTCCGTTAAAACACATGGTAAATAATTACCTGTGAAGTGTAAATTGAGTTTACAATTTTTGATAGCATGTGTAAAAATATGTTTACTTATGTTACTGCATTATCATAACTAGCACAATAAACTGCTCCCTGCATAATCAATTGGAATAAAAAACAACTGGAACAAATGAATTTAACTGCTTAGTTGAATAACCATACCAATGTCAGGTTCTTCATCACGTGGAACATCTAATTCTGGTAAAAGAGAATCTGTGAGTGCACCAATGGCATGTAGTTCTTGGCAGGCCTTAAGACAAACTGTCTCCTTGAGAATAGAAACTTCTCCTTCTACATTAACTGTCTGCACAGGACTGCTCTTAGGAAGATGCAGAGTGCATGTGCCAGATGCCTTGTCTATATCGAATCTTGGTAGAGGTTTAAAATATCTAGCAAGTCAAAATATGACCCCATCATAAACTTAAAGCACTTGTGCCAGAAAATCCTATGCAATATAAAGTAAACGAAACTATTAAGTGTGAAACAGAAAACTAACTCATCTGATGGAAGCTTCGAGCAAAAAAAATAAATTAATGGAACGCTGGAGTTTAGAGTCACAATTGCTCTAGTTGACACGACACGGTAAAAGGCATCCTCGCACAAGGTATTCTCAAGTGGTTGACAAGAAATTGATCCCAATCTCAGAGATTCCTCCCGCATTATTTGCCCACTTGCGAGAAACTTCTCTACCATAGTTTGAGCTTCTAAATCCCCCCTGATGCAGAAACGTGTATAATGCACAGTAATAAAATGTAAAACAGGTCAAGTAATGATGACAACAAAAGGAGGTTATCATGTCATCTAAAATCAGAATGGTGACGAATAAATCCCAAGCAAGTACCTACAATTTTCAACATATAGTCATAGGCTCTGACCAGGTCCACCATCCAAGAGAAAATTTTGGCAGTTCCATACTAAAATTCAAACAATTATTTCAGTTGAAAGTGATTACCAGGATTGTACACCAGTTACCCCTGGTTCTGGAAATACCATCAGGAATCATAAGTCAATTTTGTAGTAAAAAAACAGCTTTATAAACTGCTATTACTCCCGGTTTAATCCAGCTTGGATTTAAGAGTCAACGCTAATATTTAGTGCCACTATGGATGATTTGATTCACTACAAAAACCAACTGATGAAATGGGAAAAGCAATCACTAATATAGGTAACTTCTAACAATTTACAGACACTAACCAGGGATTGTTTATCCAGTGCATGCAACTCTATTGATGAAATGTGAAAACAGTGAACAAAGTCCATGGAAGACACAAACAATTCTCTAAAGATGGAACAGTTAAGTAACAAATTTGCACAACAAATGAACAAAAGCAACAAAATTGAAAACATGCCTTCCAACAAGTAAAAGATAGTCAGACTTTTCCATCCTAGCTCGACCACGGGACTGAATAAAGCTGCATACAGTTGCTGATGGATCAAAGCGAATTACCAAGTTACAACTTGGCACATCTAGACCCTCCTCCAAAATTTGTGTGGCAATAATTATATGTACCTGCATGAACATCATTCTCTCATCAGAGCACTATCATACTATGACTTAACAGCATGCCTATAGCATAAAATACAAGTGCTAATATCGAACCTTTCCTTCTCGAAAAGACTCAACAATTTCTGTATGATTTTTCCTGCTCTGAGATAGCAAACCAGAACGGTTTCCTGCCATGTGCTTAACATTCCACCCAGACATTTGATGAATAGAGGAAAGGAGGGGCTCTAATACTATGCTTGTGATAACTCTCTGAACGAACACAATGCATCTTAAGTCTTGCATATGCCTGAGAGAGAGAGAGAGAGAGAGAGAAAGAGGTATTACTTATTGAATGATCAAAAGAACAAAAAGTTTTAGTACAAGAAAGTAGAAGCATAAGCATCTCTTACAGTCACCAAGTTACTTTAGAACACATTTTTCATATTGTGGCTGGTATGTGATTATTTATTTCATGGAACTTACTTACACTTCAATATCCATCTAAGAACTAACCTATAAAAGCAAGTAATAGGGAATGGAAGTAGAAGGTGAAATTCAAGAAAAAAACTGTATGCAGCAGGATAACAATAGCGGTACTGGAATGTATCGTTTCTGTACTACTTTTAGGAGTTGGTGGTGACGGGTTGTGCTCTACACCCCCAATCCTTCAATCAACCTTTGGTAAAAAAATCTGCATAGACATGTACCATTTTACTCATTTGTAGTTTTGTTGAACCATTATATAGATGATTTAATTCTGTTCATATGTATATGGTTGTCAATTGATCTAAGGTAAATATTTTAAATGTGAGGATTTTTTTGGCATTTGAGTAAGCCTAGTAACTTATGCCATGTTTGTCTGAGATTTGTTACAAAAGATGGGCAAATATGCTAGTTCTCCCGGAAAAAAAAACATTTTTCTTGGGAACTCTTCTTTATTTTTTTTCATTCAGATTTTCAAATGTAACCCATGGGGCATGTACAAAAGGCACATGCATATTGTAGAAGCTAATGGCTCTCTCTGTCCTGGTCATCCATGGTTTTTCCTATTTTCTGATTATGTAAAACCATGCATATCACTTGATATTAACTCACAGCAGACAATTTAAAAGTTGATTAAAAAATAATGAAAGAATTCATCACTATCGTCCACCCTATACAGAACATTTGGTATCATTTAGTAGATGCAGTCTCAAAGGGAGAGAGTGAGAAATATTACCAATACTACTACAAGAATAGCCAAATGAATGCAATCTCAAAGGATGTGGCTGTGAAATATTATCAAAAGAAAGTATCAGAACTGAGTATTTTAGCACCTGTACTGCAGAAGAGTTTGAATAAGGCAATGAACTTTGGGTGTCAATATCTCATCTTGTGAGTCAGCTGGAAAATTTTCACCAATATGACCTGAAAAAAAATAGCAAAGAAACAAATAAACATGGTATGACCTATAAATTGGAATTTGGGCAAGTGGATGCCATCTATGGTTTAATATCCAGTTAGTACCGCATGTATCATAAGTGAAATTATATTCAGCAATTTATCATAGTATTCATAAGTGAAATTATAAACATTTTGCTAGTATCCAGATAGCAATTCATGCAGACAACAGCCTAGACAACATTTTATTAGGTAATTGAGAATTTCAGAAAGCAAATGCTATCATGCAGGCAACCAAGAACAGAACATTAAAAGCACAACATGTGCTATGCTACAGAAGGTATGTTTATAAAAGTCAGAGCTGTGTAGGATGTACCGTTCTTCAGGAAACATGAAAGTTCTCTATGTACTTCTTCGTTGTAGTTTCTAATGAAGCTCTCAACATTTTTATCCAATGTTTCACCCCAGAAGGATAGACTGTTTTCCTCGTATGATTGTACCTCAGCAGCCTGAAAATACAATGTTAAAGATAATTCGGGATTCCAGAAAGTATTTTAAATGTGCAGTGAAATCTTTATTCATACCTTTGCTGCCAGCCATACTCCTAGATCATATATACAATATTCAAATGTCCTATGCAATCTTGATATCCTTTCCTTAGCGTTTTCCAGAGATGAACCATGTAGTTTTCCGTCCAGAGCTTTTATATGCTAAGAGAATGAAACAAAATTGCATTGGTATTTGGTAACATATATACACAGGACATGTTAAAAGAAGTTACTTAAAGCATTACAAAAAGAATGTCAATGCATCTCAATAAAAACCTTCCTGCTTAACATATTGAATGTCATATTCAGCCCAAGCACAAGGAGCCATGAATAACTGGTCCATGGCGTGCAATATTAAAGGTCTGGCACATGCTCTAACTAAAAAAAAATGTGTAACAACAGGTTTAACTGTCTCTGAGACTGATAAATCATCACTAAAAACTGTCTTTTTTAGCTAAACTGCGTTTTGAGTTATAGACATACTTCTGCACAACGCTAGCTACGTTGCGCTATCGTAATAAACCCTAACTTTTTTTATTCCTCGTTATTCTGAAAAATACCATTGATAGGTCCCACGTTTTGGCATGCAGGGGATATCATTTGGCTATTTGGGCCTGTTTGGCAGAGCTTTAGATCATCCTGGCTCTAAAACTTTTAGAGGTCAAGCTGGCGGTAGACTAGGGTGTTGGTGAGCCATCTTGTTTACATTTCAGACTATAAATCAAGGCATAAGCCACTTTATTTTAGCCTAAGAACTCCATATTGACAAAAATCCAAGAGTTGGAGCTCACAGATCCAGCTCAGCATATTATGCTCCAAAAATTCTTGAAGCTGGAACTGGAGGTAGACAGGAGTGTTTAGGTGAGTAATCTTCTTTTACATTTTGGACTAAAAGTAGATACTTAAACCACTTTGTTTTAGCCTACAAACCTATATTCTGCAACAAAGGAGCTGGGAGCTCTCCAGAATAGACCCTTACTAGGCTTCCTCTCATTTCCCATTTATTCTAACACTTCTCCCCAACTCTCTCTGTTCCCTTCTGTGGGCATGCCAAAGGTGCCAACCTCTCCCATGTATCTTACCCCAAATTGGCCGTCATGGCTCTGAGTTTTACCACTCACCTTCATACAGTACAGTACACAACTTGGCAGCAAGCAACATGTAACTGAACAATAGAAAGCACTGTTTACCTAAAGTGCAAACAAAATGTAGAAAAAAGATAGTACCTTTTTTGTCAATCTTTTCAAACAACTGAGAATATTGGTATGCAGCTCGGATGAAATGTTGGAATCGTCAAAGTGCACCATTTTCGTAGAAGCAAATGGTATGTACTCCGACAAAGCTGATTCACTATCAACAGTGTACACCTTGAACAATAAATGCATCGATGTTTATTTCCCAAAGACACATAGGTAACTAAATTAGGAAGAATGATTATCGTAACTTCAGGGAGATCATGTGATTGAACTGAAAATTACATGGCCTGACCTTGGAATTCATGAGATTCTCAATCTCAGAAATTTGCTTTGAATACTTGAGCCGGTTCAAATCTATAGAAGGAACAGTGTGTCAGATTAGATGATCAGAGAGGCTGTGCCTAAAACATAAGGGATGATCGCTTCGCCCTACCTTTTGAATAAATGAGCGAAGCAGACATCCCAAATATCCTTGGCAGAGGGTCTGACGCACTAGAATTCAACTGGGGGTGATAAAATTCCTGCAAGCAACATGGCATCGAATGATTTGTCTAAATTGGTGATGCAGATCAGCAGGGGAAGGGAGACATCAAAGAAGCTGACTGAAATAGTAAATGTGGCAAAACAAACGTTACATGTTCCAATCAGATTAGCACTAGAAATGTATGTAGCATAGGTGTTCCTATGTTGATGAGACAAAAATGGAAAATGAGAGCTACTCTACTACTAACCCTACCCGATCAATAAATGTGAACGGAAAATACGAAAGGGGGCAATACGGCGGGTGTAAACTTTTGTACCTTAAAAATGCAGGCGTACGGTGTATTGCCCCTGGCGTGGTGACACTCGTCGAAGATGAGCAGCGCGATGTCCTGGAGGCGGAAGAAGCTGTGGCGGAGGTTGTCGAGCAGGATCTGCGGCGTCATGACGAGCACCTCGCCGTCCTCCAAGACGTCTCGCCAGGTGGCGGCGTCCCAGAAGTCGACGCCCATCGCGCCGTAGAACTGCTTGACGGCGAGGTCGGTGTGCTGCTCGACGACGCGCGCCTGCTGGCCCACGAGGATGACGGTGGGGACGAGGAAGACGGCGAAGCGGCGCGAGTCCGGCCTCCGCACGCGGTGCGCGTACGCCCGCAGCAGCATCACCGCGATGAGCGTCTTCCCGCTCCCCGTCTCCAGGAACGCCAGCGTGTTCCCCCGCACCGCCCGCTCCAGCGCCTCCAGCTGGTACCTGCACGCGCATCACAAACACCACCACCACCACCATTAGTCCATTACCACCATTACATCCAAAGGGGACGGGAGGACGGCGGATCGCAATCCGTCACAAACCCCCGCCTCACCATCTGGCCATTGTCTTCGGGTCGGGCGGCGGCAGAGGCCGGAGCGGTTCCACCGCCACGGCGCCCGCGTCTCCTCCGGCGGCGGCGGCGAGGGGGCCACCCATGGCGGCGGCGGCGGAGGAGGAGGGGTTTTGGGGAGGAATCGGGGGAGGAGAGTGAGGTGGCGCCGACGCTTGGGCCGCTCCTTTCGGTGCACGCACGATTCCGAATTTTTTTTACGAGGCGCGCGCGTGTGTGTTGGGCTCGAACAATGACGAGATGGTCTTTCTTATGAGGGAAGCGGGGATGGGGATGGGGACCACGGGAGGCTTCGTTGCGAAGGATTGGATTTGCCCCGCCGGTTCGGCTCGTTCGAGTGCGCCTTTTGAGTTGACGACGACGACTCGAGGAGGAGGCGACCGGACCGGGGGAATATAATGGGTGGCCGTTTGGCGTCAGACGGCGGGGGAATCTGCCTTTCACAGGTGGGGTACTGTATTGTATGTGGAAGATGGGGGGGACTTTATCAGCGGTCACGTCCTTTTGGGTTTTGGGTCCTCATCGGTTATTTATGATTTATTATAAGCCGTGGCGATAATTAGTGATTAAAAAATAATATGTGAATAAAAAAAATTTTGTGTGTGTGTGTATATATATATACACCAAAGTAAAAAACTATGTTGAAAAAACATTAAAATCAAATTTTAAAATTTAAATTTTGATTTTGATTTATAAGTCATAGGGCAAACAATGAGGCCCATAGCTTTTGCCGTGGATTGATTGCAAGTAATATCTCAACCATTCCATGTGAATTGATCTTTCAAAAAAAAAAGTTGTTCAACTGTGCCTTTGTTTTCTGAGATTTGTGTTGCAGTAATATGTTATGCCCCAACTCATACGTCTTCCCGTTATTCATGTTACAAATAGAAAATGAGAGAGAGTTTTAGCGAGAGAGATTCTCATTGATCGTTGGTGTTTACATTTATATATGGGAAAAAGGTGTCAATCGTAGGGGCGGTTGTCGAGGAGCGCCAAGTGGGGAAAGGGGCGTGACCAAACCGTCGCGCTTCCTTCTCCATCGATGAGGAGCGAAAAAGGCACGGTAACTACCCTGCCAAAACCTCCGGTTGGATGAGATCACCCAATTTATATCTTAACACTCCCCCTTAATCGAATCAACCTTTGATCATTGCTCATTTATTGTTCTAGATATCTGTAAAGATAATCTTAGAAATAATTATAATTAGTATATTAGATATATCAAGTAAACTCCTCAAAAACCCAGTGGGAAAAATGAGGAGAAGAATCGTGATATATTATTAGTTATTATGAGTAAAGCTCATAGTATGGTCCAAAGATAGTATAATGTCTATAGTTATATTTAGTACAAAACCCAGTGGAAAAAAACAAAATGATAAGACATATAACTTATGTTGATATTACCTCATTAAAAACTTTGAATCAGAAAACCTAAAAGGTAAAACTCATACAAAAAAAATTATAATATAACGAAAATAGGTTATTTCCCAGAGAGAGGTACTTCCCCTGAATCCTGCAAATTTTTAAGTTGTCTCATACCAATTCCTTTGACACATTTAAAAAATGTGGAGTATGGTAGAGATTTTGTGAATAAATCAGCAAGATTATCACATGACTTAGTTTGCAAGATATTTATCTCTTCATGTTGCTGAAGCTCATGAGGATAAAATAATTTAGGAGCAATATGCTTAGTGATATTGCTTTTAATATAACCAGTTTTTATCTGAACAACACAAGCGACATTATCTTCATAGATAATGGTAGGTGATTCTAATGAACTAGTACTACAAGATGTTAATATGTGGTTAATCATTCTGCGAAGCCACACACATTTACATGATGCCTCATATAATGCAATTATTTTAGAATGATTGGTGAAAGTAACTACCAAAGTCTATTTAGAAGACTTTCCATGAAATAGCGGTCCCACCTTGTAAAAATATAAATCCTGTTTGTGATCCGGCGTTGTTGAGATCAGATAGATGGCCAGCATCAGTATACCCAACTAAAATCGGATCCTAGTCCTTTTTAAAGAAAAGTCCTATATCTCTTGTGCCATTAAGATATCAAAAGATATTCTTAACTCCAGTCCAATGGCGTTTAGTAGGAGCAGCGCTGTATCTTGCTAATAGATTTACCGCCGAAAGCAATATCTGGTCTTGTACTATTTGCAAGATACATGAGTGCGCCAATAGCACTAAGATATGAAAAATTAGGTCTTAGAACATTCTCTCCATCTTCCTTTGGTCTAAATGGATCTTTTTCTCTACGTCTAGAGAGCGAACCACCATAGGGGTTTTGGAAGGATATGACTTATCCATATTGAATTTCTCCAATATTTACTGGGTATAGGCACTTTGGTGCACAAGGATTTCAGAAGGTAAATACTCAACTTGTAGACCTAAGCAAAATTTGGTTTGACCCAAATCCTTCATCTCAAATTTCGTCTTTAAATGATGACGTGCTTCATCAATATCTTATGTATTGTCAATGATGTTTAGGTCATCGACATATACTGAGATAATGCAAAAACCTGTGGGAAATTTTTTTATGAAGACGCACGAGCAATCATCACTTTTAGTGTATCCCTTTAGAGAAAGGAATTCACTTAATCGGTTGTATCACATCCTGCCCGATTGTTTTAAGCCATAAAGTGACTTCTGTAACTTAATACAATACATGTTACGATTTACCTTCTAATTTGGGATGTCAATTCCGTCAGGAACCTTCATGTAAATATCATAATCAAGTGACCCATAAAGATATGTTGTCATTACGTCCATCAACTGCATAGATAGACGATTTTGTACTGCCAATGATATTAAATATCGGAAAGTTCTATCACTCATAACTAGAGAATAAGTTTCGTTAAAATCAACGCCAAGTCTTTGCGTAAAACCTTGTGCTACAAGCCTTGCTTTATATCTCACCGCCTCATTGTTTTCATTCTGTTTTCGGACGAAAACTCATTTGTATCCCATAGGGAAGATACCATGAGGAGTAAGCATAACAGCCGAGAATACATCTCTTTTATAAAGCGAGGCTAATTTCGCGTCAATTGCGTCCTTCTATTTGTTCCAGTCAGAGCGCTTTTGGCACTCTTTTATAGACCTAAGTTCTGGATCAACTTGGAGGCAATCAACAATTTGTTCAGAAAAATAGGTTCTTTAGTTTTAAAGATTGTAGCTCTTCTATCAAAAGATTCTCTAGTTTTAAAGTAGTTGGTGGCAATTTCATCAACCCTTATAGATTCATTGTGATCTCTCGAAACAATGTGTCTATGGTCTTCCGAATTCCTAGTCTCAGCATTGTGCACCACCGAGCTAGGTTGCAGATTATCATGATCTACTTGATATATAGTATCAGTTTGGTGTATACCAACTAAAGGTTGGTTTGCATTTACCATCATTCTTTGCTTGTCAACAATTGTATCTCGCTTAGTGGCCATACTTCTTCATCGTTTTTTAGTGAGTGAAAGTTGAGTGGTTTTATTTGGTACCTCTACTCTTTCTGGCGCATTCTGAGCAGGAATGAAAGATTTAGTCACACATTTGTAATTGGTAAATACATCTGGCAGGTTATTCGCAAGACGTTACAAATGTATAATCTTTTGAACCTAAAGTTCAGTTTCAGTAGTACGTGGATCTGAGGCTGGAATACCTTGGGCATCCTAATCAATTTCCTAGCATTCTTTCTGGTACTTGAAGTCTCCCCCTAATGTCGAAAAATGTTCCTCGTCAAAATAAGAGTTAGCGAACCGGGCAGTAAATAGATCACCTGTTAAGGGTTCTAAATATTTTATGATCAACAGAGATTTAAATCCCACGTAGATCCCCACTTTCCTGTGTGGGCCCATAGCAGTACGCTGTGGTGGTGAGATCGGTATGTATACAACACAACCGAACTTGCGCAAATGGGAAATACTTGGAGGATTTCCACGTACTAACTGCATTAGGGAAGTTTCATGATATGCAGTTGGTCGTAGTTGGACAAGGTCAGCAGCGTACAGTACAGCATGACCCCAACACGACGAAGGTAATTTGCATTTCATCAATAATGGTCTAGCAATAAGCTTAATTCTTTTAATCAGTGATTCAGCCAAACCATTTTGTGTATAGATATATGGAACAAAATGTTGAATCTGAATTCCTAATGCCATGCAATAATCATCGAATGCATGAGATTGAATCCTATGTTCAGGGTAACTTGCCTTCAACTTTATAATTTGAGACATTAGTTTGGCAAAGGCATGGTTTCGTGTCGACAGAAGACACATATGAGACCATCTATTAGATGCGTCAATCAAAACCATAAAGTACCTGAACGGTCCAGATTTTGGCACAATAGGGTCACAAATATCTTCTTGAATGCGTTCAAGGAATTTAAGTGGTTCGACTCTAATTTTGAGATAAGAGGGTCTCAAAATCAGTTTCCTAGTAGCACAAGCAGCGCATGCAAAATCAGAGGATTTGGGAGATTTTTCGGTAATCAAATGATGACCAATAGAGTTGCCAATAATTTTTCTCATCATCTCGATACTAGGATGCCCAAGTCAATCATGCCAAGTGTGGAATGCATCAACATTTTGAAAAAATTACTTTATACGCAACATGTGCAACGGGCTTAATGTATGTATAGTACAATCCCGATGTGAGAGATGGAATTTTCTCGCAAATGCGTTTGCCATATCCGTTTTGTTTTGTTAAGAGAAGAAATTCTTCTCAATTATACATATGGGTTTCAATGTGGAACCCATTTTGACGGATATCTCTATAACTTAGTATGGTACGAGTTGAATCGGGATACAACAAGGAATCCTCAATTATAATTTGTGTACCCATTGGAAGTGTAATAGTTGCTCGTCCAGAGCCAACTATCACAGTATCGCGTCCAGCGATGGTCAAAACTTTGTCTTTTCTCTTTTTGAGAGTTTGAAAGTATTTGATTTCCCTAAGTATAGAGTTTGTGGTACCACCGTCCATAAGACATAATTCCTCTTCAATCGAAGCGATATCCTTAGACATTTATAGTGAAAGAAGAATTGCTTAGTGAAGAATTCTTTATTCAATATATATACATATACATACATACGATAAGTAAAACATCAAATACATAGTACGACATTTACAAATATTTTAATAGTACGTACTCTAATGACTAGCAAGTCTTATGACCTTACAATATAAGGGAGTTTGTACTTATCTATTTATTACAACAACTATTGTTTGACATACTATAAGATATCATTATACTGTCTCAAATACACTGAGATTAAAGCAGTTTCATCTCCAAGTGTGACGCACTGAGATTAAAGTAAATCTCCAAGCGGGTCCGTTGAGCAGTACTTGATGAGCATGTCATCCATCGCAGAAAGTGGAGCAATATCCTCTAGGAGAAGATCGAAGTTGTTCTCTGGTTCAATAGGAGCTTGCTGAGAACTTCCAACCTCAGATTTTTCTTCATTTGTAAGATTTAAGTGAGTTTCAAATCTTGGTTCCTTAGAAGACTTTTTTCCTTGAGGGATTTCTGATACAGGAGAATAGGTGTTTTGAGATACGGCAATCTTTAGCGACATGATAGTCAGATCCACACCTGTTGCAATGCTTGTTACTATTGCCACGAGGTTGTGGTGCCTTACCCTTTCCTTTTCCTTTCTTTTGACTATTGGATTTGCGCCTGTTGTTGCGTTTGTGTTTTCCAGCCGAATTCTTAGGATTATTCGAAGAATTTTCCTTGAATCCTTTCTTATTTTTAGCTTTATTTTTGGCATTGAAGTGCACCTTAGGCATTGGGGCAAAGCTGGGGGGCGCTGTTCAGTAGTCTTTACAGCAATCTCATGATGTTTTTCTGCCTAAGTCAATATGTGTATAAGATGAGAATAATGCTAGAAATTGTTGGTGCGATATTGTTGATTCAGTATCCTGTCCTCCGGAAGCATAGTAGATAGAGTTTTTTCTATCTTCTCTGCCTTCGTTGGCTCTTTTTCGCAAAACTTCAACTTAGAGCAAATGTTATGAACAACATGATTGTATTCTGCCACAGTTTTGAAATCCTGTAGGCGTAATTGACTCCACTCATAACTAGCCTCAAGCCAGATGAGTTCCTTTTGTTGATCATAACGCTCTTTGAGAGCTTTCCATAAGTTGAGTGGGCTCGTCTCCAACATACACTCATGTTTGAGATCTTTATGGATATAGAGCCTAAGAAGGAAAAGGACAGTGTTTTTCTTCTTATTCTCAATTGGTGGATCCCCATCGTTGGGTTTCACAATTGCATTAGAAATCCCACGAGAAGCAAAGCTTATTTTGATATCCGAAGCGGCGCGATCCTACGGCGAAGGTAGTCGTCGAACACCATGGTGCCTGTGAGCCCCAGGGTTCGCAACCCGGCTATGCGGTCCAGGACGGCGTCGTAGGCGTACCCCAATTCCACCGCCACCCGCCAGCTCGGCGCCTACGCCGACGGCTGGCTCTGGAGTCAGAGACGCGCTTCGTTGGGGAGAGCGGTGTAGAACCAGTCGCTCTTCCAATCATCCCACTTCTTGCGCAAGACGCAGGGAATGTAGCGGTTCACCACCTGCCGGCGCAGCTGGAAATGACAGCCCCCGACCTCCGTCGGCGGTGACACCGGCTGCATGGTGAAGAACCACCAGAACAGCCGAAGGGACAGGCGCACCCCGATGAACATCTTGCACAAGTGCGCGAAGATGGCCAGCGTCATCACGGCGTTGGGGTGAGGTGCACCATCTGGAACCCGTAGAACTTCAAGACGTCCATGAAGAAGGAGGAGAACGGCGGGATCAGCCCCGCCATAGCGAAAGAGAGAAAGAATCTCGACCGGTCTGGACAGCGCGGCGCCGGGCGCCCTTCGCCCAGCATGACCACCTCTTGACCGGTCGACGCCGACATGAACCGGCGTGGCAGCCCGGCCTGCCTCTCACTAGTAATGCGATAGGGCGGCAGCACGCTGCCGTCCAATGGCACGGAGCTCCGCGTCATGTCGCCGACGAAGGGAGAACGAGAAGACGAGTGTGAGCGGTGAGAAAGGAGCGAGCAAGACGAGAGAGCTAGGGCACGGTTGGCTGAATCGAGGGAAAAGAGACGAGAGGAAGGAAGCAAATCCCTTCCTCGGCGCCCTTTATATCCTCGCCCCCGCTATGCTCGGCTCCTCGTTTCCCGCACCCACTAATTCGCCCCCTCGTTTCTTGTGCCCACTTCTCCACTCGCCCCACTCGCCCACTTCCGGCGCGTGCGCCAGTCGTGCGGCCGTTGCGGCCGAGGCAGGGCAGATCATGTCCGTGTTAATTGCGCACGGTTACCGTAGAAAACGCCATCATCATATTCCCTGGCAAAACGGACCAACGTGCCCTGGTCCGCGTGCCGTCCCGAGTAATATGGCGGTAACAAGGTGACTGCCCATTATTGCCGAGAGGCGGCTCCTTGCTGTGCGTGGGATCGTGACCGTTGGGGTTTTACCACGGGGACTCAGGCCCACGTGTCACTAGACCGGAAGAGTGGCGTCAAACCTAGACGCTTCTTAAGAGGACCCGGCCAGGCATAACGCCGAGGGCTACTGTCGGTGATACGGGCCCGGGGGTACCAAGGCTAGAGGGATGAATGGCCCCCTGCACCCACGTGGCGCTCCCCCTGGAGGGGTCGGGCCCGAGGGTAACGTGGCGGCTGCCCTCCCTAGTCCCTCCGAGGGTCGGGCCGCTCCCACTCTTTCTCCGAGGGTCGGATCGCCCCGACCCCCTCCGCGCTTGTGCCGCGTGTGCGAGGGTAGGTGAGCGTCACCAGCGCCCACCTAACCGCATTAATGGTGGCTCAGGCAAACACACTACCCCGCATTTAATGCAACATGTGGCGTGCGTGGCCAATTTACGACTGATCACGGCGATTGACCGGTCGTAGAGCGGATAGATCACGGGTGAGATGGCGACAGGCGGCGCGCAGCACACCTTACCCCGTCCCATTAGAATGATGAGGGCCTTTTGCCTCTCGTCCCTTGGCTGGAGTGCCAACTCCGGTCAGATGGTTTTTGTTTCCTGATGTGAATGGAACACAGAAGTCTTCATTCATTTAATGGAGTTTGACACAGGCGACCCCCGTGTCAGCCGTCTGACCGGACGAGGGTCATGCTGCTGCGTCTGAGCGTGTGGTTTCCGAGTCAAGCAACAAGACAGCCATTAAATGTAAAATAATATTTTCCTTCTATCTTAGACAGCCTTTTGGCCCATGTGGTAGCCCCTTGAGATATAAAAGGAGGCCCAGGCTTAAGGAGAAGGGGGGACGAAGAATAGATAGACAGGAGAGAAAGGGAGCAAACATTTGTATTCCCTGATTTCCCAGTCGCATATCCACCACACACAGGAGTACGGTGTTACGCTTCCCAGCGGCCCAAACCTGTATAAATGCTTGTGTCCCTGTCTCTCTCTCTCCCTCTCTTTTGTGTGATCAGGGGAGAAAGAATTTCACCCTGCGTCCTCGGCCGAACTCACAAAAGAGGCCCTCTCTGTCCCTCGTTGAGGAATTAACCCTCCGTCAGTGGCATCTTGAGGTTTGTGCTTAGATGCTCATAAAACTTGTTCTTAGCAGCGTAAAGTTTGTGGTTGTCTCATATATGGCTCAGTTTTAAACTGAGTTTAGCATGGCTGGGTGAGTTTATAAGCTGCACGCAAACTAGAAATATCATTAGTATATAATTAATTAAATATTAACTATTGATCATTTAAAAAATAATTTATTTGATTTTTAAAAAAGTCTATATAGAAAGTTTTTGAAGAAATATGATATTTAATAGTTTGGAAAGTGTGATTATGATAAACAAGAAATAGCTCTCAGGAAGCTCAAAAGAATGTAGCCTAAGTACGATCTATTAGTTGGCATAAAGTTTGTTGCTGGTTTTTGTATGCTGAATTTCTACACCCTACCAAGGAAAATAACCCTCGTATCATCTTAGCTTTGTTCAAACTGGCTAATCCTATCCTATATACATATACTAGATGATATACGTTGCGCGTTGCTGCGAAAATTTTAGTGAACAAAGATGCAAAAATAATTATATGAAATAGAGAGGAAACAGAGAATATGAATGGTAAACAATATTAATAAAACAACTAAAATACTCAAGTCACAGAAATGCCTCTTTAGATGGTAATCGGGAGATATATCATTAGTCGGCCGTAATACGAATGTAGAAGCGAATAAAAAGACGAATCTTTATCTCTATTTCTACTACTTAAAATATTACTAGGGTTTGTGTCGTTCATCGTTGTTGAGATGCGTTCGGTTTCTTTTTTGATGACTAAAAAAATTGTCCTTGCATTGCAATGGAAAGAAAAGACGAAAAAATTGAAAAAAAGTTAAGAAAAATATACATTATGTAATTAATTAAAATAAAAAATTTTCTGAAATACTTGGATATTTCTAAGTAGGTAGGTGTAGAATTAAATTAATTTACAAGTAAAGTAAAGTAAGTGTGAGAAATAAAATTACATGGCTAGATTTAATTTTTGTTAAATTATCCATGATTAATTACACAATTTGAAATTTTCTCGGAATTTTCAAAAGTTAATTACTAATTTTAATAATACAAACCCCATTTCAATATTTATTTAAATAAAAATCTAAATAAAAATTCTCCTTTCTTTTTGGGCCAGGTTCGACCCAGCAAACAGCTGAAAGTCTAATCATTCTCCCCTCATTCTCTTTGGGCCAGATTTGGCCCAGCAAGCAACCTAAAGTCTAATTGTCGTCTCTTTCGGCTCACTTTTCTCCATTGTCTCCTCCGTCTGAGCCCGCAAGCGCACGTTCGGCCCAACAAAAAACCAAAAGTCTAATTCATGTCCTTCACACATGAAAAAAAAGTGGCAGAAGCCTTATTATTTTTATATTAGGTATATACGTGTATATATATAGGTATAGAAGTGTTCCACCGTTCGTAATTAGTTCCAAATCCATTCGGTTTAATGAAAAAGACGAATAAGTGAAAAGGAAAATAAAAGATCGAAGAAAAGCGGTACGCACTACAAATGGTTGTGAATCCAGAGACAACATCTGCAAGGTTCAGTCGTACCACTCGCTGGTTAAGAAAACCTAGTAGCTCTCGGTTTCGCATAATATATACAGTATTGTTAAAATTTACTAAATTCTTTCTCTCGAGTCATTTCATGCTTCCATCTACGCTTGTAGCTCATTATTGTGTCAAAAGAAGTGGTATTCATCATGTGAAATAAATAGTACTTTCTACAAATTCATTCAAGGGACTCGAGGGGTTGGCTTGCCTTTTTATATGTAAATGGTCAATAGGAGACAGATCCTTGCTCCGTGGAACAGATGAGGATCGTAAGGCATGATGGGCAAAAACTGCAGAATCTAAAATAATGTCACTCTTCTGAAAGCTTTTATGTGGATGACAAAATTGAGACAGACATGCAATCAAGACTCGCCTGAGGTCTGACATTGCAAAGATAATTTAGAAAACTCAATATATAGGAAGAATAATTTCATTACCTCGCTGATTTTTTTTTCGTTTGTCCTTCAAGGTAGTTGAAGGTGGATTGGATGGCAGCATCCACACATTCCACTGTTGCGGTAAATCAAATCAAGAGTATCATGCTTTAATAGAACATGAAGTACCACACACACAATAGATCATTGGTACAGAAACAATTTTTTCAACAATTTTTCCAGACGGCCTAAACAGATTTTTTGTGTATGGGCCTTTGGCCCGTTTTCACCCAAGTGTCTGTAAAAATTATCATTTTACTGTATGGGTGGTGCACCCACACGCGAATGATTAAGCTGGCCGTTTGCGAAAAATAAAAAATCACAAGAAAATAAAAAAAATCCAAACCCTAGCCTCGAAATCCTAGATTTGCCACCACCCGCTTGCCGTCGACGTCATCGTCGTCATGAGGGAGGGCGGCCGCCACCAGATCCGCACGAGGAGAGGGCGGCCGCCGCCGGATCCGTGCAGGGGACGGCCGCCGTTCGCCGGAGCCCGAGCTCGAGCCCTCCACCACCGGAGCCCGAGCCCTTCACCGCTGTTCGATCCACGTGGGGCCTCTCCTCCGCTGGCCTCCCGCTTGAGCCCACCGCCAGATCCACACGGGGCAGCGCTGGGGACGGCAAAGGGAGCCGCGCCGGGGGAGGGCGGAAGGGGCCGCCGCACGCCCTCGCTCTCGCCCGCTGCTGCCGCCGTCAGCACCTGCCGTCGAGAGGAAAAGGAGAGGGGAGAGGAAATGGGGAGAGGAGGAGGCCGGGAGACAAGGAGTGGGGGAGAGGAGTGGGCCTAAGCATTACCATATATTTTTTATTTTCCTCTAATAATATTTTTAAATTTCATTATTTCTCTAAGGCCCTGTTCGTTTCTTCTAAAACTTTTGGATATTCGTGGCACGCTTTTCAAACTGCTAAACGATGCGTTTCGTGCAAAAAAATTTTATATGAAAGTTGTTCTAAAATATGAGATAAATCCATTTTCAAGTTTTTAATAATTAAAACTCAATTAATCACACGTTAATGTCATCTCGTTTTACGTGAAACACTTAATCTTTATCTTCATCTTTATCTTCAGAAGATTCAAACACCACCTAATACTGGTATTTTGGTTTTGTTTTTCTTTCAGACCTTTTGTTTCATTTGTTTAGTAAAACAAGTTGATGGCAGCATAACTTATGTCGGCCCCTGATTTTGAAAACTGGAATTCCAAGTGTTTTTCTGTACCAATCCCTGAATTAGTAGTTGGTATAGTACAAAACATATATCAAAATGAAATTAGGCTAAAAGAGTTTGATATCTTTATTGAGACTAATAATGCCATGTCTTATCAAATAAACAGCAGCGAAAATCCAAATTAGTGGTAGACCCAGGCAACGTTCTCACAAGCAGTTGATTGGGTCACGACCTAGTATGACTGACATTCTGTTCATCGTACTAAGCATGCGAACACGCTAGTAAGGTCTTTCTCTTCTAACTTGCTCTTCTCCTTATAAAAGAGTAAAATAAGCGAGTACCAACCGTACTCAGCAAGCCACAATTACAAGATGCATTAGTGCACATAGGGATTTAAGGTTGGCTTGGTTTTATTTGCATAAAGCTAACTTTCGCAAATTAGTTCACAAGCCTATGACTTAGCAGTGTTTAACTAAGAACAATGTTAAGTTCAAGTTGTTACTCATCAAAAAGAGCCACATCCACCTCCCCAAGCATCCTCTTGGTTCGGTTTACCCTCATCCAATTTATCACATTTTCACCAATTCCGACCTTCCCCCATCTCAGGATAGTCCACATAATCTTCGCCAAACCTATTCTAAACAAGATTAAAACTTCTAAGGCTAGTCAAGAGTAGTACAATTCTCGTAAGCACGACTATTCGAATAGATTTATTTTATTTACACTGCAATGGATGTAAGCTTTTAGCCCGCACCCCGTGACACACCCAACACATGAGACTTGTCATGGTCCGGTTTCTAGTTCCCCTCGCATTGCGGCACCCGCTCCAAGGACTTAAAAACCCTCATGCACCCTTAGTGCCCAACCCTACCTCAAGCTGGCGGTGAGAGAAGTCCTGACATTTTTGAGGTATCCAGACGGTTACATTATACATATAATTAAGGCACATTTTAGGTTTCAACGTCATTAATTACCAGAACACTTCGACGCAACAACACAACGACTCTAGTGTAGAACCAACCATAACTGGGGTGTTACCCCACTCGAGTAACCTAATCCGCCAGGTCTATACCCATTCAAGAAATACGGCCATACTTTGTTCGTTTCTTGCATAGCTTCTTGAATCGGTCCTTAACTGACCAGGATTGGCAGCTAGCTGTTTTATAGAACCACCCATATTCTATCCATGCGGCTCCAATCAAAATCATTTTTTTATTAAGTTTTTGGTTTTCGCAAAGGTTTTGAAATGCGGCGTGGCGCTCATATCTCCACTCAGTTTTCGGCCATCACTCACATTGAGTGATCACCATAATCACATCCATAACACAAGCATGGAGTGTATAGTCGTCTAAGCAAGCAATGCTGAGACATGTCAATAATTGACCAATGCATAACAATTGACTCAGGCAACAAGGAATACGAATAATAATTTCAAGGGTGGCTTACAATCAAGTTTTTGATACGCATTTTATAGTTAGCATGCAATTTTATTTGCAATAAACACATCTATCAAAATAGGATAAACATGCTCAAGGAGGGGAGCATAGTGACTTGCCTTGCTCAGGGTGATTTCCTGCTAGACTAGCTCTTAGCCTTGATCAAAGCGTCTCCTCCTTGGAACACATTCGCGTTCATCACAACAGTAGTCCGATCTAACTATGTGAGAAGAACCAAATATACCAATTAATCACCAAAACAAAGATCTAATCCTAGAATGAAACTTGGCGACCATAGGCGACCTCCTTCCTTTCTAGACCTTAGAGGCTTCGCTAAACTTGCTTCTAGACTGGAACGCTCCTAGAGAGCTTGGCAAAACTAGAGTAAGCTAGGCTAGGCTGAGGGTTACAAACACGTCGAAACAACTTATTTAATGAATTATCCCTTTTATAAGTTTATGGAGAGTTATTATGGTTTGCTCCTTTTATGAAGTGAGTCTTTGTTTTATCCTATTTTTATGCATGCATATTTAATAAGTGTGGACATTCACATGGATATATATTTTGTTTGCTTTCGTTGGGTTAATTAGGTGCACCTACCGATAGTCGATCATATTCTTTCGGGGTTATTTGACTAGTTCTCGGGCATTAATGCTTTTATTAGTCAACTCATGGTTTGTTCCTCTTTTATTAATTTGTGTATTTTTATCTTGGTATAAATCTTGATATATTATATGTGTGGGTGTACAAGGGTTCCAAGGGGTTAGTTGGTTGGTCCCTTCATTTCATATCAACCGATTAGCAATTGTATTTACCAAGAATTCATTTAGGGTGAATATTTAGAAGACTGTCTTATCAACCGATAGCATAATGGACAGGCCAGCATGTCTTCATCTATACAATCTTAAAACAAACTAGTGGTGGTGGACGTTAGTTTGCCACCACCACTAGCAAGTGGGGGCCACATGTCAATTCAAGTGTTCCCATCCAGCCATTGGGGCTCAAGCCTCCTGAGTGCATCATAATAATTCCAGAAGGGATTGGACCAATGGAATAAGATTCTTTTTTTAATAATCCTATAATTATTGACGGGAAGTAATAATTCTAGAGCAAGGCTAGTTTCAACAGGTTTGTATGGATCAACATCAAGTTATAATAGTAGAAAAACATAGAGCAGGTTGTGCTAAAGCATATTGGTGCCCAATAGCTATCTAGGATGCCATTGCCAATGTCCTAGGTCGAATAGTGGTCTTTCCTCCATGATGACAAAACTACAAAGCTAGAGTGGTATACTCTTTATAAATAAGGATGGGAGGATTTAACGTCATTAGAACGAGCAAGACCTATCGACCTGTTGTGAAAATGGTCACACTACTCATATAGCAACACCTCGCCTCCTACTTGTAGCTCTTCCCCCAGCTTCAAAAACTGGGATATGCATTTCGCATATAGTGGCATAGAGGGGATATCGTTCATGATGAGGAATAAGTTCCTCATAAAATTCTCCATCTAACAATAAATCCACAATTCGGTGCATATCTTAGAGTGTTGCAATGCGCTTGCAATTCCATCTCCCCAACAAAGATTTCAATAAAGAAGGCGAAATGGAGTAGTGCCCTAAACAACAGTAAATTGATCAATAGATATAATTAATGTCTTCCCCATCCCCTTTCAAATTTAAAGAGTGATTTCCTACAAGAGTAGCACCCTATTCTACATACCCTGAAGGAATTGAGATATACTCGATATCATAATTTTCCAATCAAAGGACTTTTGATATCATCCATGTAACACCCCGGCCCAAGGCATAATAGGATTGATAGGATACTCATGCTAACAAGTTGCAACTTCTTTTCCGGAAGCCCATTTCCAAAGAACTCTAAAGTTAAGCGTGCTTGGCTTGGAGAAATCTAGAGATGAGTGACCGACCGGAAAGTCCTTCCCGGGTGCGCACGAGTGAGGACAAAGTGCGCAGAAAAGACTGGTGTGTATAAACAATCACCAGACATGGTTGATACAAATCCTCATCTGCGGATACTATTATCCTTCTTGCCTTTCTTTAATTCGCTTTCTATGATTACGGGATTGGCCTCCTCACTATTTGCTGGTGCATATTTTTGAAATTGAGCCACATAAGAGAGTGGCATCCTCCTAGGTGGTGGAAGCATTTTGTTCTCCATCTACATCGAAATACAATGTCTATGCAGTGGCATACATCAAAAAAAGTGGTTTATAAAAGGACAACTAAACTAGTAAAATTTTAACATATAGTGCTAATTTGTTGTGATTATAAGAACAATCAAGCTCATCATTAAAATTACCGGCAACCTAATCATGTGGTCCAACTTCTAAGAATTTTGAACGTACATAACATTGTTAAAATCAATGGCAACCTAACCATGTGACGCTATGCAATGATTTTACATCCTGGTTGGACCCATTCATGTATGTGTTGTCATGCCCATAAATTCACAACTAAAATTTCAAACAGAATGTGCATTAAATCCCTGCCTAGGACTAGTTAGAGTACATAGACGACAAAGTTGACATACAGATCCATGTCTTACAACAACATTATAAAATCTTACATAAACATAGCGGAAAGGAAGGCGAGCTAAGATAACTGATGCTAGCGGCAAAGTGGCTCCACACCACAAGCATCTTGACGACAACAAAATGCCTACTCCTCCGAGTTGCATCTATCAGAATAGTACTCCATCTCTTGGGGAAAGGAGGATTACAACAAGACCTACTACACACTGTACTCAACAAGTCATACCAAAAGGAGGTATGATGCAAGGGATTCCAAAGAGGACTAAGCGTTTTAGTTGCATAAATCATTTGTAAACCATTACATAGTAAAGTAGTAAAACGGTTGATTAAAATTAAGCAATATTAATCATCACTGATCAACGCTACACCATGTTGAACAGATCCAACAATCCTCCTGAACTACACTAGTTTCATCAAGTCAAATTAATTAAAGAGTGAGACTAATCACGGTGAAGCTGGTTGATCGCCCATAACCATGAGCACATCTATTCAAATAGATTTAACTCTGATCAAAGGTGTACAACCATACCACAAGACACAGCCCCAACGTGTGTTTCCATACGCCTATGTACTACCAATGTACCTCAACGTGAATGAAGGATATTGTCAAAGGCTCGTATTGAGGTACATCGGCATGAATGATACTGTCGCAGCCTCACAGGCTTGCACTGAGGTACAACGGCAGTACATAGGCATATGGAAACACACGTTGGGGTTGTGTCTTGTGGGTACGGTTGTACACCTCTGATCAGAGGGAAAAATATTCGAGAAGTCGTGCTCGCGGTTGTGGGTGATCAACCAGCTTCACTGTGATTAGTCTCACTCTTTAATTATTTTGACTTAATGGAACTAGTGTAGTTGAGGAGGATGGTTGGACCTATTCAACATGGTGTATTGTTGATCAATGATGATTAATACTACTTAATTTTAATAAACTGTTTTACTACTTACAACTGCTTTATGCAACCGAAACCCTAGTATTCCATGGAATCCCTTACATCATATCCCTTTTTGTTATGACTTGCTAAGTACAGTGAGTAGTACTCAGCCTTGTTATAATACACCCCCCCACCGAACCCCAACCCTCCCAATAGATGAAGCACTATTCTAATGGAGGGGAGGAGTAGGCTTGTTGTTGTCAGCAAGATGCATGTGGTGTGGAGCCACTTCGCCGCTAGCATCAATTTTCTTAGCTCAACTTCCTTTTTGCTGTGTTTATGTAAGACTTTTTAATGTTTTTGTAAGACGTGGATCTATATGTAAACTTTGTCGTATATGTACCCTGACTGGTCCTGGACATGGATTTAACGCACATTTTGCTTGGAATTTGTCACACCCTAAAAATCACTAAATTATAAATTGTTGTGAAAAAGAAATTTTTAGAAATTATTTAATAATTAAAGTAAGTGTTTGAAATAAAATCTATGAAAAAATTGAACATTAAATCGAGCTAGATAAAATTGCCTTGGAAAATCTTTGGTGGATTTAATTTTTATTAAATTCTCCATAGTTAATTACACTCTCTGGAATTTTCTCAGATTTTTCGGAGCTCAAATACTAATTTTAATAATACAAAGAACATTTCAGTAAATATTCAAATAATAAATTACTCATTAAATGATCTGGTTAAAATTTTCGTAAATATTTTGAGTGCTCAAGTATTCTCAGGATTTGTTTTGGAATTATTTGACGTTGGAAGTATTTTTAATAAATGAAACATCATTTCAGCAATTATTTAAATTAAAAAGGAACTAAAACTTCTCCTCCTCAGCTTGGGCTCTTTTCGGCCCATTCATCCTTTTTCTCTCCCGAAGTCCACTTTGACCCCTCCTCTTCCTGTTCGGCCTAGTAGCAGTAGCACCGAAAGTCCGTTTGAGCTCCCTTCTTCTCTTCCTCTCGGTCGGCCCTTTTCCCCAAAGTCTGCTTATCCTCCCTCGCGCACAGTGTCGTTATCAAGCTTTGGCTGGAGTCATGCCGTGCACGACGCCGCTGCTTTCCCGTGTCCGATTCGATCGATTCGTGGCTGATCTCCTCAAATTGGTTGAGGGTATTTCTTTCCCCTATACTCCTCTTTCTTTCCCCTCAAGAATCGGAGCAAATCCTGTTGTTTATCGTGTGGATTCGACGCGGTTTAGAGCACCGTTTTTCCGGTGAACCCTAGCTTCTTCCGCCACCGAATCACATCAAATCTGCATCGATCTCATCCACCTTTCGCTATAAATAGCTAGCCCCGGAGCTCCTCCACGGTTTCCACTCCTTGCCCTAGCTTGCCACTTCCCCAAACCCTTTCCCCAAGCTCGCCCCTCTATCTCCACCGCCGCCGCCAACTCCGGTCGCATCGCGCCGCTGCTTCGGTCTACGCCGCTTTGCGCCGTCGCCTCCATCGGCTTCGCAAGGGCGAGGGCTAGCCCGTCCATCCGTTCCTTTGCGCCAAATCCCGCCGGAGGCCGCTCGTCGCCGTGAAAGCGAGCGCCACCACCACCCGTCGATCGCCAGCAGTGCCCCGTCACTGATACGTTCATCGCCAGACCTCGCCGTCTCCTCCGTTGGCATCGCAGCGCCAAGGAGCAGCCCGTCCACCACCTCTCCTTCGCCGAAGTTCGCCGGAACGCCGCCGCCACCGCCGACCGACGTCTCCGCTGCTTCAAACTCGCCGCCGGACGCCGTTAGCCGCTGTCTGTCGTCGCGCTACCCCTTGGTGAGTTCCTCGCGTTGCGCTCGTCTTTGTGGTGTCCTCCGTTAGCGCCGCCGTGCCGTAGGTCGCCGGTGACAGTGGGTAGTCGTGCCGTCGTCGCAGGCGATGACGTCATCGATTATGTCAGCACCAGGTCAACGCTTCTCCGCCTCGTCAGCCGCCACATCGTCACCCTATCCCGCGTGGCAGCCTGATCTAAACCCTACATCGGTTTGATCTGTGCCGTCGGATCTTGGTCAAATTCCGGTCAAGATCGATCTCGGCCATCCATCCCTGTGAACCCGTTGACCATCTCAGTGAACCTGGTCTACGGTGGACCAATCAATGCTAACACAATAATCCTCTTTTCTAACTCAAAATTAATTTATTATTGCGTCATAATTTTAATATAATTTATAATGTGTTCAAAACTTCATTAATTCATAACTAATTCACAAATCACCATATCAGGCGAAAGAAAAAGGTGAAAAAGGGAGATGAGAAACAAAGGTTAAGCTGGAAGTTCTTCAAGTGGAGGTGAGGATCCTGGAGCATGCGGTGTATCCTCTATTCCTTGTTCTTGAGGCAAAGCGGAAGCAAGCATAGCAACCCTTGCCTCCATGGTCGTCTTCGCCACTCGTGCGACAGCAAGCAGAGCTCCCTCTTGCCTTCACAGTCGTCTTCGTCACTCGTGCAGCAGCAAGCAAGCAGAGCTCCTCGGCGCCTCCTACATCCTCAGCACCTTCTCCTCATTTAAAGCACTAGGCACGTGGGCCGCTCATTCCCCTACAGTAAAGACATCACCTTTCGCCTACTGCGGTGTCGCAGTCTAAGTGCCCTGTGCACCTTGCCGTCCTACACCGGCAATCCTCCTGTTGCAGCGTCCGCCGCCCTGGGCCACCCCACCCCTTGCATGCCTCACAGCCCCACGCTAGTCCTCCACCGCATGAAGCATTGCTTGCTCACTGCAAGCTTGCTGCGATATTCAAGGTGCCGTTGCCAATTGGTTAGTGTTTAGGACTTTGGGAGGAGGGACACAAAGCAAAGTAAAGTGCCCTCATTAGCCCGCTCTATCCCGCCCAACACACTTGCACCCTGCGCGTCGTCTCCGCCGTCGTCGCTTACTCTGCCACATACGAAGGGCGTCAGGAAGTTGGGGTCAAAAGGAGATATGGAGAGTGTAGTGGATTTGGTTGAATACGTGGGACTAGAAACGTCTTTTCACATTTTTCCTGACAAATTTCTCTTCTCTTTAACTCACTTAATATGGGCCACCAAACAGACATCCAAAACAAGGGAAACGACTTGTTCAGTTCAAAAAAGTGAGAGCAAAATCACAAAGTTTAAAAAGAAGGAGTTAAATCACAATTGTAATTGAAAACAGGGGTAAGAACATAATTGCCTCTTTTTTGTCTCATGCAATCAAATAACTGCATCCCCATGTTAAATCAGTCACCATTCTGTCCACGTTGGAGCTCCGCCGGTTCAATTTACTATGAATGAAAACAATACAGTAGGTGTTCCTACTTGGTGGACGAGATATATTTTGAATATGTTGTATTTGTGAAAATAGTTTCACTTCGACAAATGACAAGTTATTTGCACAAGACAAAGAAGAGGAAAGAAAAAGATGTCACATGTGCATTAATTTATTGTCCGACGTTCTAAGTTTGTTATTGTACGTAGACAACTCATTTTTGTGTATGAGAATTTCTTGTTAAAGTCATTGATGCAAAACATCATAATGCATAACAACATGATTGTTGAGGATGAAGGAGATTCGTATGGTGGTAACTTCAATTATGAGTCAGGCATTTCTCCTATACCGTACCCTTCATTAAATTCATATAGAATTTTTGGAAAGGCTCACTTCCCATGTTGTTTCTTCTGAGAAAATTAATTGATTTTAGTTATTGTTATAAAGAATTGCTTTTTTCTTCGCAAATTTATAAGTCCCTCTCAATCACATAAGAACTTTACTAATGTGATCAAATACACGAACCAATTATGACAATAATTTTTTTGACTTTCAATATTACACATTAATTATAAAATTTCTTTCAAAATGTTTAACAGTGTCCAATAGAACGATTGTGAATAGACTTCTTGCGTAAGTCCATTGGCAACGTCGACCGCGGCTCTCAAATCTCTAGCCATATGCAGAGAAGGGAATCGCTCAATCGAGCTCCAAGAACTAGCTGAAATTCAGTGGCGGCTATGTCGCCCATGTGATCTCTCTGGTGAACGGAGGTGAATGGAGAAAGGAATAGATAAATACTGAACAAGCTTAAGGCCACAATGGCAGACACGTGATTTTGAGAATGGGGGTACGAAGTTAAACACCTATTGCTCAATATAAATAATGAAATTTCTATGTAACAAAAACTAACATGCAAAAAGCGGAAAGTAAAGTGAATATGGTATAGAATAAACCAGGGGCAAAGGCAGGCCTAGGACAGCTAGGGCTTGAGCCCTAGGCCTACCTACAAAATCATAGTTACGTTATCTTGAATTATCATGTAAATTTGAGAATAAATGAACAAGTCATTAGTTAAGCCCTACCTTAGCGCTACTCTTTGATGATTTCTGGCTCCGCCACTGGAATAAACTATTGAAATAACAAAGCATTAGAAAAATAAAATTTTAATTGATGTGGATTTTTTTTTGGGTGGGGAAGGGAATATAATGTCTTTATCGTGCATGAACATGTAGAAAAATGTCATGTTCAAACATTGTACACAATAAATAACTAAAGTATTTTGATGGTTCATGATATTTCTTAATTTGTTTTGTATAGAATCAGTTGTTAACCCATGAACACGTTAGCAGAAGACAAAATTTTGAAGGTTCCACAAACTAAACTTTTTTACCAATTCTGAATCCACAAACAAATGAATTATACCAATTTTGAAAACTCTACAACATGGATTCACAATTAGCATATGCACTTATTTGTTCGTTGGTGGTTGTCAGGCCATTCGGATTATATTTCGGGCTATTGGTGCCGATCGAAGGGAGGCAGCTGGTAGTGACCGATGAGAGGAAGCTTAAATTACCGTAGGCGGCTGCGGCTGAAGAGGAAGTTGATGGAAGCAGCTCCCACTCTCCCAGGCTGTGGTGGCGTCCGACGACCGACGGAAGCGGCTCCGCCTCCAATCTCCAACCTCACGGCGATTTCGTCTAGATCGATCGGGCTCTTTAGGACTTGGAAGTAAGCTAGAACCACTGGGCCATACTTCATGCCTCCGATGGAGATGATCAGATGTGGTGAGATGAAGCAGATCAGAGTTCGGTCCATCCATGGCGGCACCCTCCTGGGCATTTAGAGGAGAGGGTTCATTGGCGGCGCGCGGGCGTCGATGCAGATACATACGCAACCTCGTTTCTATGGTCTGCGCCGCGTCGAGTTCTACTTGCCAATAGAGCAAAGAGAGTGGATTAGCCTCGGGTACATGGGCTTTGTAACTAGGGCACTACGTCTAGGCTGATGTGCTTAGCCCATGCGGGAAAAAGGAGAGAAGATGGGCCCATCCAGTCTGTGGAGAATAATAGAGTGAAGAGAAGGAATAAGTCTATTCTGAGTCCCTCATCTCTGGCCCTTGTGGAATTACATCCCTCAATCGCAAATTGACTCCTTTGATGGTTTTGAAAGTGATTTTGTTGACGTAGTAGGTTGACTTGGTCCAAATATGTTGACATAATAGCCTAGTCATCAAAAGAATTGAGAATAGAAGTGGGTCCCACATGTAAGAGACAAGGATAAAAATAAAAAAAGATAGGGCCCACTTGTCAGCCCCACTTCTCCTTCTCTTCTCCTTCCTCTCACAGACAAAGCTCACACGCGCGACGGCGGCGATTGCGGAGGCCAGTGGCACGACAGGGGAGGGGGAGTTGGCATAGGGGTGTGGGTGGGCAGCAGTGAGCAGGGATGATGGCGGCAATTTTGTAACATACCAAAAATTTGAATTTTAAATTTTGACTTTAACTAAATAATAAAAATATGTTTTCAAGTTGATGACCAAATATTTTTTAATACAAAACCTATGTAAGGTTAAACTAGCTAGTGCTCGTATGCAAAGTTGCAAATGACTTAAAACTTCTTCCTTCTCAATTTAATTTGACATGGAAAACATTTGCATGTTTGCATTCACAAAAGGTGTGGTCTGTAATTTGAGTCCTTTTTAAATGTTTTTGATCTTAGATGCATCACATATTAGACCTCATGAACACAAGTATGCATACATATTAATTCATATATATAATAAAAGCATTACCCTAATTGCCACCTTAACTCAAATATATACACACTAGTGCATAAGAATCTTATGAGTTTAAGTATGATGAGATGAAAGTAGAGTCTAAAAACATCATCTCTGGTTAATTATAAATTAAAAATATAATTTTACAATCATTTAAACATATATTTAAAATAGGAACACTTAAATGTAGATAAGCTCATTGAATACTTAGAAACAATTGGTGCAACATAAAATCATGGGAAAATTCATGAAGGTACCATTCAATATATATAACTCACTGAAATTTTGGTATAATTTAATATTTAGATTTGATACCTCAAATAAATAGGTCAAAACAGTCAAACTATAAATTATTTTTAAACCTTAATTGACAAAAACTATACCTCACTCATATGAGCATTAAATTACATAAGAGTGTATACAGAACATAATTTATTAAAATACTAATCTATTTATCATGAATTAATATAATTTTTAAAGAATTTATTTTATAAGTTTTAACCTCCTAAAAATTCAAATAATGTTCTACTGAGACACTTTTCTTTATTTTTCTGAGAGCAAACTATATCGAATTTTTAAGTGAAACCAAAAAAAAATGGAATCTAAATATTTTTCATCTATCTCTAAAAAAATCCAATCTAATTTATCATGCCTATAAATTAAACTATGGAGTTACCAAGAAGAGAGAAAGAAATAAATAGAAAAAATCCTGGAAATTTCCTGACCAGTACGTTCACCTAACTTTCTACCCATATCTCTCACCCTAGCCTAGGTTACCACGGTCTGGACCCACCTGGCAGTCGCCCGAACTCGCTTCAAATCTGTGTAAAACGTTTCCACCGCTCAAGAAGCTGAGAGAGAAAGAGAGAACGAGGAGGACGACACCGGCGCTGTTCGACGCGTGGCCGGGACGTGTCCGGCGCCGAGCTCGCCCATATCATCTCCCAGCAGCGTCGCCTGTCTTCCACTCCACTCCAGCGCCGATTCAGCCGAGAGAGAGAGCGCTCTCCTTGCCTCTGTTGCTCTCATCTTCATCGCCGGCCACCAAGAAGAAGGAGCTCACCGTCGTCGTTAAACTGTCTCCATCCCCAAATCTTCCGCGTTCCATACTCTCCTCACCGTGCCGAGAAAGTTTCATTTTCACACCATCTCGTTTCCTCCATTGCAGCGACGGGAACGCCGCCATGCCCTCGCTGATCTGGAGCGCGCTCCGGAGCGCCGCTGTCTTGGCGTCGCCGTTGTGCAGGACGGACGAGACCACCTCAAGCCGAACCGTTGCGCCATCGTCTTCGCCTCAACCCCAGGAGCCTTCTGACCGGAGTAATCGAGCCAAGACACCGTGAGCTTGGAGATCGACTTCATCTTCCTCAAGTCCGGCAGTCAGCCATCGTCGTCAATTCCTCGTACTTGGGTGAGCTTCGGCGTAATTCCCCGCCCTAGTAGCAGCCTTGGGGCATCAGTGAACCTTGCCGCACCTCTTCTTGGTAGACCGAAGACCGAAGGGAAGTTATCGCCGTGGTCCTGCTGTTTTTTGCCGCCGCCGGAGCGTTCCTCACGTCGCTGCCGTCATCCATCCTTCGCCGAGCCACGTGGGATATCGAGTGAGCCTCCTGGACCCCTTAGGACAGACATGCATGAATGCATCTAGTGAAATCAAAGCCCCAAAGCAACATGCAGTAGCAGCCCTTGCACAGCCGCCGCTCGGACTCGCCACCGGCGCTACTCCGATGTCCACTAACCGAGAAAAGTAGAGGAATGGATTCGCGAGAGCGTGCTCTTCATTTTATCTTTGGGCCGCATCCCCAACCGAGTCGCCGTTTGTCGCCAGCACCGGCGAGCAGAAGTGCCGCCCATAGCTGCTCTGCTGCATAGATCGATTGGAGAAGAAAGGGGACTTCATTGGTGAATTTGATGAATTCTAGGGTTCAATATGTACAAATACTAGTCACTTACATGTAGGGCCGGATTATATTTAATAACATCGAAAAGCTAGGGACTCTTAAATGGAAATGTTATTCAACATGTGCCTAATACTGCGGGTTGATTTCTAGAATCCGGGGCCTTTTTGCATATTTGCCTGAGACTGACCAGTGGACCCCATGTATTTATAATTCGAAAATATAAAAGAAAAATGATTAAACCTTTATTTTTTCAACTGAAAATTATGTCAAACTTGTGAAATTCATATAAAATCAAATATAACTCATTTTGAGGTGAAATAAACTTCAATAGGTTCACAAAATTGTGAAATTTAATGTTGTAGAATAAAAACCTATATTTACAGTATGATATTTATTTTTAAGATTTTATATAAAGAATAGTTAACATAAAACATGCTCTTACTTGTAAAATTTATAGAAAATTCATTTATACTTCTGTAGAATCATTCAAATGGAGTGAACTGAAAAATTTCTGTAGAATCATTCAAATGGAGTGAACTAAATTTTTGTAGAATCAGAAAAGTATGAACTTAAGTATGAACTTTAATTTAGTAATATAAAAAAAATTAACACTCTGTATAAGAAGAAAACAGTACTAATAATTTATATATATTAAAATAACCACCACATGGACAGTCCATTTATTAAAAATTATTGGAAATTCATCCTATGAACTAAGTTCTGCTAGATTCACAACCATGTATCCTGTGGACTGTAAGATAAAATATATTACTTTTAATATAGAAAACATCTCTAAAATATTATTGGTGCTATAGAAATTAAACCACAACCTGTGAATTGTGAAATCCATATAGGGCATATTTTAGCTCCAAATAAGCTGAAGTAAAATAAGGTTAGACTCATATAATTATGCTTTTTATCTATGTTGATCAAAATTTGGAACATTTAGTACAACTACTATCCCTTAAATTAATATTACTAACTACCAATACAGGACATGTTACTACTTGTATAATAATGTTACTACTTGTATAATACATAAGAAATCCACACTAGCTATAAAAATTATGAAACCAGTTGTGTTAGTCTTAGAAAATTGTCCTCTTTATTCCAGTAAGGTTAGCTTTGTCAAAATCACATATTAAAATGGTTTCACAATATTACCAGGTAAATTATACTATATGTCAATACAAACTCTGGAAATTCATAACTCACAAATAAAAAAGATAAAATAAGGATTCTTTCACCTAAATTCATCTTAGGACACCTAAATTCATATTAGGACAAAACCTATCCATTGTGTACAAATCATGCATTTTAGAGCATTTTGTATTTTTCGCTTAATTTGGTATTTATTTGCATATCGTGTCATTTGTTTAGATAAATTGTATTGACGGTGAAGGAGTGACTTAGGTGGTATTTATATTGTTCAAGATTAAGGCAAGTTATTTCCTCTCCTCTCCTTTGATCACATTGAAACCTATGATTTGGGAGATGAAAAGTGTTGTTTGCAAAACTGCATATGTATTTATTAAAAACGATATTTGAAACTTGATAAATGGTAGCTATGTCCTTATTGCTGCATATACCATCTTGATTAATTGTGATTTCTTTGGTTTGTAACCTTAGTAATGGGTAGAGTACTTTACTTGTGCCCATTTAGGGTTAACCATGTTCATTACACTACTATATGCTTAGCCATGCTTAGAATTAAGCAAAATAATCACTCTTATGGATTTATGAATGGGATTTTGAATATTTGATTATTGCTGAACTGAAAATGAAAATGTTAAGTATTTGCGAACTAAAGTATGAGTAAAATGATTTTGGACTTGGACGTCAAGTGGTGTGCATATGGTGGTAGTTGCACACCGATAAGGGGAGTGTTCGCCTGAGTTGGTTAAGGACTGAACTTCGTGTCACCAACTTAAGTATACCGTACATCCACATGTGTTATTTATGGGGTGACCTTACCTAATTAAGTTACTTAAAATCTAGCCTTGCATATTGGTAGGCCGGAGTAGAATGAATTAGTCTGAGCGATGATTCATAGGAACTACCCATGAATGTGTGTATTGAATTGAATGCTAGCGAATATTACTAGCTGTGTGTGTGATTCTGTGAGGGGACAGATGATCCGCCTCACAACATGGGAGTCTAAGTCTGTCCAATTCAACGGTATAGTGTCTTGTAAGGGAACGGATGTGTTCGCTGCCATGGTGTTAGGTGTAAGGCGTGGGCCCACCACCTAACGGTTTTGGGTCATTCCCAGAATGGATTCACACTTGCCATCGCTGATACAAAGCTAGGCATTAAGTAATGTAAAGGCTACGTTACGACCTCTAGACGACATTCACCATGAAGAGTGTGGTAGTGCCTTGCAAACACGAAACAAACTAGAGTGTCCATATCATGTGGGTAAAGTTGTACAAACTCTGTAGAGTTCTTAAAACTAATCGATTAGCCGTGCTCACGGTCATGAGCGACTTGGTGAAGTGTCATGAGTATAGAATTTGATTTATGTTTTCAAATTATGATTTGAAAACTATGAATTTGGAAATGGTAACTTGGGTTAAGTTATGAAGATTACGTTATTTGATGATGAATGTGAGACTTGATTGCCGGGTGGGCAATTAAGTATGTTATTATGACGATAATATGACTTGTTGCCGGTATGAGCAACAAGGGTATGTTTTTGATGGTATTATGGTGAATATTATGATATAACTATGTTAATGTTTTGTTAATTGAATTGTCAACTCCTTTACAAATGATTGTGAACTAAAACTTGCTTTATGCTAAAATGAGCTACAAATAGTCTTCCTTGATTATATGCCATACATGTAGTATGATAGGATTGTATTGTGCTTGCCGGTACATTAATTCGATTAATGTATTGACTATTGTCATACTGGAATATCCATTTTGCAGGTTGTATGCTTAGTCTAATTTGAGTGATTCGGGAAATCGTTGCTCCTTCTAGGACTGGATCTATATGGGTTACTTCCCCAGTCGGTTGCTTGTGGTTTCGAGTAGCCAAGCTTCCGCGGATCAGTAATTATTCGGCCAATTGACCTATGTATTTAAATAAAGATGTAGAGTAAAGTTTATTTGTGTTTGCCCCTTATTATTCTGGTCTTCATCGCTTAGATGAAAGTGTGGAACTAGAGCTTATCCTGGGATCTAGTTCTGCACCGATATGAGTATTGAGCATTTGGGATGTTGTAGAGCTTTAGCGAATTTTGTCAAGTCTCCTGAGATGTGTAACACATCTGGTCGCCATCTTCGTATGGTTTGACAAGCATGTCTCAGGCTGAAGTTAACTGGCATGCTAAAGTCCCAGCAATATCCCTTATGCTCTTTACTCGGCGCTTCAGGTTTTATACTATGTATGTTAATTGACTTGATAGGGCAGCGATGAGGTTGGATGGTTACTGTTTTACTTGATTATTATTAGATCTCATCCAACTAAATATTTCGCACTATCACTTCAGATAACTTACATAATATTTAACCCGGGGTGTCCCCACAAGTTTCTCCTCCCCTCCCCTCTCCCTACTCTCTCTCTTCCCCTTTTCTCTCCATCCATCTCTCCCAACGGAGAGAAAGACATCAACGGCAGCGACAGGGGACGATGGGCTGGGAGGTGGAGGGTCGCGCTGCATTGGCGACGGAGCTCTGCCGCATCGCCCACAACCTTAGCCGCGCCACCCAGATCTATGTTGCAATGGAGTTGCAACAGCCGATTCCCCCTAACGGCGCGACGACAGATGCGGTTACTACGATGATGATGTGGTCCCCAAAGAGAGATCGATGGGAGGGGATCTAGCGATGAGGAGCGCAGGGCTGGTAGAGCTCATCATCGTCGGGATGGGGAGGGGTAATGGGAGGCCGAGGATGGGAGCAGAGAGGGAGGGGAGGAAAGGAGAACGGATGACCCCGTTGTCGTCAACCACTATCGCGCCCGCCATAGCTGTCGTGCTCACCGATGACCGCTCGAAATCGTCCTTCAGCCGCTTCTGTTGTTGCTACCCCTTCCTTGCCGACCGCCGCCTTCCCATGGATGAGCTGGCGAGCTCGCCGACTGCCACCATCACTAAGAGGAGGGAAAAGGAGACTGACATGTGGGCCCGTTATTTTTTATTTTTTCACTGACATGTGGGTCCCATTTAGTTTTTTATTTTTATTTTAGTGCCATGTAAGTGCCACATCATCGTCACATGGGACAAAGACCAAGTCAACATGCCACGTGGAAAGTAGGATAAAACCACCAGCCAAACCACTGAGGAACTCGATTTGTACCAATTTTCAAAGATGGAGGAGGCATTATACCCGATATTGTGGTTGAGGCACGTGATTCAATCAAGGACAAGAGTTAAGGGAGACACAATAGACTTATTCCTAAAGAGAAGGAAAACAATTGGGCTGAGAAGAATTCGGCGATTCAGTGTTTAGCATTAACTTTTATTATGTTTTGGATTTTGTAAAAAAAAAAAAGCTACCGAGATCGAAGAAAATGGCGACAAACAACTAGAGACAAAAGCTAACTTTTATATGGTTGGGGGGAGGCACCTCGCGTCCATGGGCTTAGGGAGAGAGAGGCGCACGGGTTGTTAGTTGTTACATTTTTTTTATATGGCAGTTTTACCCTCGATGACTTTTACTAAAAATGCACGCACCGTAGCTTCAGTTACATATATACGTTTTCGTTCGGTTACTGTCGATGGACACTTAGTACAGGCGAGCACCGTACCATATCCGATCGCGCGCCGGCAGCCCGCAGAGCCGACCCCAGCACTTGCATGCCGTCATCACGTACCCGTGGCAATGGCGCAACCGTCCGACCTCTAGCGTACGTCGTCAGTGCGAGATCCCCTCAGCTCTCCAGCTCTCCAGCTCTTCAGCTCTCCACACGCACTAAACAACCTCGCTTTCGTACGTACCGTGATGCATTTTTTTAAATATAAACCGACAATTAAAATGTACCAATTTTATTAAATATAATAGAAGAACTGTAAAAGTACTAACTTTCAATTGCTATATATATTATCCCAAAATATAATATTTATCAGATGTCAGATATATTGTGTATATTTACTAAAATATATGAGAATACGTTATTTAGTATTATCGTAAATTGTTATATTTTAGAATTGATACAGTATATCTACAGCTGCAGCATCCGTACTGTTCGTCGCCGCAGACAATACTCTGACACGCCGGCAGGCGGCGGCAGACAGCTTGTACTAGGGTGCACAGTGAACTGGGGCCCATCGATCGATTAATCAATTCAGAGCTAGCTATACGCTAGGCAGAGGCATGCAGCAACATTGATTAATCACAAGTGATTATTACTGGGCTAGCTAGCTGGTATGCTGGCTGGGCTGAGAGGCTGGGATGAGATGAGAGGTGAGGTGTGGTGCTGAGCTGAGCACTTGATGGCAATCACAGGCGGCAATCCGAGACGTCGCTTTTTTTACCTCCCATTAATCCCATGCATGCAGCCGAAGCCCAGCGCATGATCCTCCTCTCCCTCTCCCACACATGAGACGCCATTCAATTCTTCTTCCCTCCCCCGCACGAAACCCTCCTCCACCATCGATCTCCATCTTCTCCTCCTCTTCTTATATGCACGCGGCGTCACGGCCACCCCTCCCTGTCCACCTAATCACTCAGACCAACCTAGAGCTAGCGCGCCATCACGGAGCTAGCCAGCCTAGACCCCCTGCAGCTAGCCAGCCAGCCAACTAGCTAGCTTAGCTACAGTTGTTGTTGTACGGTGTGCGATGGCGCCGGCGGCGGGGGACGATGCGGTGGTGGCGCCGCGGAAGGGAGGTGGTGGAGGTGGGGGGACGACGACGACGCCACCGGCGCAGCCGACGCAGCAGCAGCAGCAGCCGCCGCCGCCGCCGCCGCAGGAGCAGGGGTTGCGGTGCCCGCGGTGCGACTCGCCAAACACCAAGTTCTGCTACTACAACAACTACAGCCTCAGCCAGCCGCGCCACTTCTGCAAGACGTGCCGGAGGTACTGGACCAAGGGCGGCGCGCTCCGCAACGTCCCCGTCGGAGGCGGCTGCCGCAAGAACAAGCGATCCCGCTCCGCCGCGGCGGCCTCGCGCCTCTCGCTCAACCTGCCGACGGTGGAGGGTATCGGCGGCGGCGCAACGGCGGGGGCCGACCCCGCTGCGGCTGCAGCTGCCAGGCTGGGATTTCTTGGCGGTGGAACGACGATGATGTCGTCGTCGACGTCGCCGCTCGGTGGCGCCGCCGCTGTGGCCGACTTCCAGCAGGGCGGCGCCGTCGGGATGCTGCCGCTGCCAAGGCTCCAGTCCCCCGCCGGCGGCGTCGGGCATCATCAGTACGTTCCGTTCGGGGAGTGGCCCTCGGGGGACATTGCCGGCGGCAACGCGGTGAACGGCGGCGGCCACGGGGCGGTGAGCAGCACCATCGCGTCGTCCATCGAATCGCTGAGCTTCATCAACCAGGACCTGCACTGGAAGCTGCAGCAGCAGAGGCTCGCCACCATGTTCCTCGGCCCGCCGGGCTCCGCCTCCGCCGCCGCCCAGGCCAACGACGGTGGCGGCTGCAACGGCGCCCAAGCTCCAGCGTCGGGGCATGCTGCCGGAGGAGGCGCCTTCCTGCACATGGCTGGTAGTGTTCCCAGCATGGAGGCCTTGCCGTCGGCGACGTCGTGGTTCATGGACAGCTGCTCCTACGGGCTCTCTTCCCCACCGCCGCCAGCCGCTGCCGCCGTGGCCGCCACCACCAGCAGCAACCTCAACAGCGGCGGCCGGAGTAGCGGCGGCGGCGGCGACGACAACGCCACCTCCAACTGCGGCAGCGCGATCCCGGCGTGGGGCGACATCTCGACGTTCGCGATGCTGCCCTAGGCCGGCGATGGAGGTTGGATGGGTTCAAATTAACGGCTGATTCCGAAGGAATTGAGCTAGCTGCAGCCTGCAGGGCTAATTCATTACTAGTAATTAACTAGTTATTGTGTCTAACTGGGTTGAGATATTAATCAATTAACTGATTATTATTAATATGTGGTATAGTATTTGTCATAACATTCTGACGCATCAAAGTCCATGTATCATGTCAAGGTCTTTCTTTTCTTAATTCTGTTTCTTTTTCACTTTTGTTGCGTCCATGCTTGTTGTGAAATCCCATGCATGTGGATCCATTTTGTTCCACCTAGGTTGTTCCTACTTTTTACTTTACTTTTTTAAAAAATTTATTTACATGTAAGCAATCTAAACAGCAATGATGGATTAAAGTGTTATAGTATGATTTATGTAGTATTTTGTTTCTTTTGTAATTAAATGCTAAGAGTTTGTTTGACATTCTTGGGGTAGATTATATAATAAATAATCTTGTTTCGTGCAACTGTTCTCAGAATTTTTCCTTTGATGAGTTGATCTCTTGATCTAACTTGCAAGCGATAACACTATCTTGTTCTAAAAGATGAAGCAATTGTGAGAGCAGTGGCGGATTCACCGCCCGATGACCTGGGCGGCTGCCTAGGCTCATCGGTAAACACTTCGCACAGTTCAATTGCCATGTACTATAAATTTCATGGCTTTGCCACCGGTGGGAAACATTGATTGGGTATCATATTTTGTCTAACATTATAAATCGGCATGATTGTTCTACGAAACCAATTTTTCAGAGTAAAACTCAATAGATTTGCTAATTTAAAACAAATTACGATGCAGCATAACACAACACCTGTATTGTTTTAAGATAATGGAACGAATATCCTACACCTAAAGATACCTGAACACCATAGTTCAACAATCACAAATGAAGCCCAACTACCTGACCTAGTCGAAGAATCATTGCTCTTTAGGCCTAAAGAGAGTTTGATAGCTTTTTCCAGAATTAAAAACTCTTTCAAACAGTTTATCCTAATTTTTTATCCAGATTTTAATAAGTCATAGTTGCTGCATCTAGAAAATGATTTACTCTCTTTATCACAAAATATAGTAAACTAGTATTAGATTAGCCTAGTGCTAGTAGCTGTTGTGTTTAATTCAGTACTAAATTACTATATTTTGAGACAGAGAGAGTTGAAACAAGAAGCCAGTTTTCTCAACTTATTCAAATTGTCACCATGCATGGATTCCTAATAGTTACTTCGCAAAGTTAAAAAGCTCCTCAAATAGGCCTTAATTTTGTCCGCACAAGAATATTCATACAGTGAATTAATCACCATGCATATGGATATGTTTACTACTCCCTCCATTTCATATTATAAGTTGTTTGACTTTTTTCTTAGCCAAACTTTTTTAAATTTAATCAAATTTATAAAAAAAATATACTAATATTTTTAATATAAAACAAGCATATTATCAAAATATATTCAATTTTAGATTTAATGAAACTATTTTGATATTGTAGATGTTGCTAATTTTTTATAAACTTAATCAAATCTAAAAAAATTAACAAAAATAAAAATCAAACGACTTGTAATATAAAACTAAAAAAAATACTAGCAAACTAATTAACTATCCATCTACTCATTTTCTCTCTCATATATACTACATACTATGGTCAGGGTGTGAAAAACCGTGCGGTTACCGCGGTTATCGCCCGTACCGCGGGGGTACGGTTACCCGTACCGCGCGGTACGGTTTAATAAAATTCGTCCAAATTCAAAAATTTAAAAAAAAAAGAAAAAAATCAAAAAAAATAGTGAAGGTAGTGCTTGATTTATAGTGTTTTATGGTGAAGAAATTTCCCAAAAAAAACTAATATTTATTTAAATTTGAGAGCAAAACGAAGAATAAATTTGAAAATTGGAAAAAGAAAAAAAAAATGGGCCGGCCCGTTACTGTGCGACCCATTACACATCGCGTGGTAACCGCGCCAAACCGCGCGGTTTGCCCGAATTTTTGAATTCAAATTTCGATTTGTAAATTTGTCGCGGTTTTGCGCGGTTACCGCGGTTACCGCCAGTAACCGCCGTACCGCCGGGTGGCGGTAACCGGGCCCCCGGCGGTTTTTGAAACCCTGACTATGGTTGATAAGATGGACGGAAGCTAGTAGCTAGTCAATCTGATGCATGCAATGGCAGGAGATAGCTGTAGCAAGTACAGTACGAGTGCGGTTTCCTGTGGGTGTGAGCTGTACGCGTCGGTTGTCCAATCCAACCAACCCTCCTCTCCGTCCTCCCTCAATACATGGCATTCATCGAAAGCCGATTTTTAAGAATGTTTTTTTATTTCTTACATGTAATTTAAATAATTATCAAAAACTTTTTTAAAAAAATTGGTAACATATATTAATATAAAATATATTACTTTACAAATATACAAGGCCAAATTCTACTTTTAAAGTTGCAAAAAAAATTAATTAAACTAAAAATAGTTAACGTGCATTATAGTTATATTTGTTATTTTTGTTATAATTTGTAGAAGTTAAATTTAAACTTGTATTTTTATGAAGTGATATGATTCCATTAATCTATCTTGTCATTTTTTTAAAATTTTTTATAACTATTTAAATAACATGCAAAAAAAAAAAGAAACGAGAGAATATCTCCTCGAGAGATGAAAACACACATTCCCGCATTTATCTAGCAATCTACCTCCTGTGATCGATCCATCCATCCATCCATAGGCGATGGATCGACGCGCTAGCTGATAATTAGCAACAAGCTAGGCAATCGCTCCAGGCCCAGTTCCGATCCCCAGTCACGGGAATCCTACGCATGCAACGCACTCGCATCACCTCGCTAGCTACCTCTAGCAGGCATGCACCCTCTACCTCTAGATAGAAGTAGTAACATTGATTAATTATTACTCCGTCCACGAGTACAAGCTATAGAGATTTTGAGTTTAAAATTCGTCAGCAAATATAATAGATTTTATTTAGAGTATTACTTTTCCAATCCGTCAATGTATTAAATTGCTCAGTGATGATCTTTTTGAGTTGAGTAAAGTTCTAGGAGTATGTATCAAAATACACCTCAGACTATATATATTCAACTACCTACTTCCTCTACTTTAAAATATAAGTATTTTCTAACTTTACTTATGGACGGTCCAAAATATTTATATTTTAAAAGGCTTTGTACAATCAGGGAGTACGTGACTGGTAATTTAGCAGGAAATGCATCAGTGCATGGCTAGCCTAGCACAGTTCAGCTCAGCTCATCTGCTGAAACTGGTAGCTGTAGCAGTTCATCGATCCCATGCAAGCATAATACTACTCCTACTCCTACTCTCTGATGATGATATATACAGGAATATACTCCTACTTTATGATGGATTGGCGCCAGAGATGCATGCAGATATATCCAGGGCAGATAGTATAGCATGCGGCAGCAGCAGCAGCACATTCGGTTTGGACCTGACAAAGTGGTGTGCCCTATCCTAGTAATGGCCTGACAGGTATGTCAGACGTGTCAGCTTCTTAACTCGATCCCCATATCATCAATAGCACAGAGAGAAATTACTCCTCCGTATGCAATGCATATGGAGAGAGAAATTAAATTGAGAGTGTGTGTGGTTCGAACGCGCCTTTACCATCTTCCCAGTAAGATTCTTCTATATATTCCTAGCCCTAGGAGGGGATCACCCAATATGCAAGAGAGTAGCACTCCACTCATACTTAAAATATACTAACAAGTTAGCACTAAAATTAAATATTACATAATACTTTTTTTTTCCAAAATAATTTAAGCTAACATAAGATGTGACTCATTCTAATACAACGAATTTGTATATTTTTCAGATTCACTGTGCTATGTTGGATCATATTTCATTTCATTTTAGATTGAGGTATTTTGGGACGGAGTAAGTATTATCGTAAATTTAAAAGTAGATATTCGTTATATATTGAGATGCAAAGAATAGCGACAAGCAGCGAACATGCGGCAAACGACAGCGGGAGCCATCAATTCCTCTGGCCGCTCCCTCCAACTGCAGCACGCGTATGCATGGGTGACAGATTCTCGGCAGCGAAGCAAACACTTATCGGTCTGTCGCTAACAATTAATCTCGCTAATTAAGAACCGATCGATTTGTCCCCGTCTATATATTTGTCCAAACTGCAGGTTGCCATATAAGGTAAGGTAAGGGTGATCAGCTGATCGATCATTACTTAATCCCGTATATACTTGGAGAAAATCAAGAGCATATCCACGTTGTTATATCGTATTACTAAGAATAAAGTCCAAATTATCTATTGCATTAGTTTAATTTACCCTCTAGCCATGTTTTTTTGGGTTTTGTTCTGAGCTAGCACAAATGACACCAAAATGATAATCCAATCAAATAATAATAATAATAAATTTATAGGGCCCACCTATCATCTCCTTCTTCCTCCAACCTCCTCTCTCTCCCTCCTCCAACGGTGTTGTTGGCCTCCTCGACGTAGGTTGGTTGCCACCATCCTACTCACCGCCACCCTTCTCTGCCCTACATGTCAGCCCAATCCCTCTTCTCCCCTCCACTCCCCCCCTCATCTCTCTTGATTTCGACTGGGGTTGCACCCCAAGGCGAGCAGCCACGGCAAGCAACAATGAGGTGGGATCAAGGAGGGAGGCATGTGTGGCGGCGAGTGGTGCTAAGGTTGCGGAGCTCGCCATTGGTCGAGTTGCCTCCACTGAGCTTAAAGCTACCCATGCTATCTTTGCCGTGAGTTCGCTGTCACCCACGCCACGTCCACCACAAACTAGCTCCCACTGTTGCAAGAGCCAATAGCTAGTCTTGTCGTCCTTCGCAGCCCTCCGCCACCTTCTTATTTTAAGGGGCATATCCCTATGATGGAAAATTCAAGATTTAACGATAGTTGGGACAAGAGCATGAAGATGGAGTAAAATATATGGAGGATTATATCACCTGCAACTTTAAAATTAAGTATCTCAAATATCTTGACTGTAAACATTAATTCTGCCTCAAAAGCCAAGAATATCATTGGTCAGATCATAGTGGCACTACTACAAAACACCTCATAGGTACTGGCTCATAGGTGCTAGTTTATACCGTTTCCCATCTCTATAGAAAAAAATATAGATAAAAACCACCACCTATAGTATAGGTGCTGGTTTTTTAGATCTATACTTATATGATAGGTGCCGGTTCTAGATAAAAATCGGCGCCTATAATATTGATATCGGTTTTTTTTAAAATGATGCCTATAATAAACTATAGGCGACACCCGAGCCGAGCCAAACCTGAAAGTGCATCTAGCCCCCTAAGTGGGTTTTGGTGATTAATAACAAAATGGTTAAGGGACTAATGATTTTATTGAGATAAGTGCAGGTGTTTGGTCCCAAGGTGCTTAGGTGTGAGATAATGTGTAGAGGATACCCCCAACAACAAATGCAAAGCGGCGAGAGGACTCGAGGAGTTATTCAAAATTCTTTTCAATTTTTGCTCGAGTTTAGGAAAACCGTACTATCAAGAGGGGTACCAAACAGTTGCCTAAGGTGATACAAGTGCTTAGAAGTCATATTCATAGAAGAAAGAATTTTTAGAGCATTCTTTGAAAATAGCCAAATTCATGGCAGCAAGAGCTGGCCGGAAGTTCCTGGCCCCCAGCTCGGAACTTCCTGGCACCGTCGCCCAACTTTTTTCCTAAGTGCTGGCCGGAAGTTACTGGCCCCTAGCCCGAAACTTCCTGGCACCGTCGCCAAGCTATTTTTCCACGTGTTTGCCGGAAGTTTCTGGCACCCCGGCTCGGAACTTCTGAGCATCTTTCCAGTTCAAAATGTGAGTAACGGCTACATGACGTCATTGCAAGACTATATATTCCCCACACACCCCATAGCTCACTTTTGGTAATTCTACTTTTGTTTTTCTGTCTCCTAGCTTCTCCCATGGTTTTCTTGCCCCCTCCACCTTGTTCTTGAACATCCCAAGTAAGATTGAGTGAGAATTGAGGGTGGTGGTGAGGATTGGTGATGTTGAGAAGGTTAGGATGAATTGAGCACTTAAAGATCTTCGTGGGCAGCTGTTTGGTGCTTGTTACTCTTGAAAGGCATCCTCCTAGATGGATAGGCATTGCCCGTGAGCATTCAAAAATGTGTAGATTGCCCAGGAAAAGTTTGTGAAGGTTTTCCTCACCTCCGCAAGGAAAAGAGGTAAATTTGAGTGAAATTCTGAGCTGAGCCTTCGGAGGTTGTCTTGGTAGAGCAATTCTCATTCGTGGTGTTTACTTGGGATTCAAGTTGGGGATCTTTGTGGTCACTTGAACCCTAGTGAAGGACCTAGGGATGTTGGATTGAAAACCGGAGACTTCCTCCTAGGGTTTTGCTTGGTGTTCCTCAACGGAGTTCCTCAACGGAGAGTAGGATTCTTGTAATCCGAACTTCGAAAAAAAATCCCTTGTCCTTCTCTTGTGTATGAATTGTGCTATGTTTATATTGATTAGTTTCCTGTTGATTTACTTCATTTCATGCACTAGGACAAGTCTTAGGTTTCTCTGAGAATCGAGACTTTATTCTCAAAGTGCTAGAACATCGGATGTTCCTAACCTGAACACCGGAAGTTTCGGACAGCTTTTGCTGCCAAGAAGTTCCAAGGCTCTTATCAGGAAGTTTCGAGCCCTGTTGAATTTAGCCATAGTGTTTGAAGAAATTTTCAGGAACACCTATTCACCCTCCTCTAGGCGACATCTAAGGGGCTCCTCGCCCCCACCCATATCCCCTTGCCCACACCCGGCCTCCTCTCTCTCACACATACTCATTTCCATCGGCATCCCCCCTTCCCCTCCTCCTCTACATCCGCCTTCCTCCCCTTCTCCTCCTCCAGATCTGGTAGCAGCGTCGGCGTTGGCGGTGGTGGTGGCGGTGGAGGAGGCTCACCGGCCCCCTTTCTCTCCCGGTGGTCCTCCTTCCTCTCCGTTAGCCTCCCCCTTCTCCTCCTCAAGATCTAGCAGCGATGATAATGGAGAAGGCCGGGCGAGGTGGCGGTGGTGGCAGCGGTGGTTGTGGAGGAGGCTCGTCGGCCCTCTCTCTCTCCTAAGGTCCCTCCCTCCTCTCCATTCGCCCTCCCCCTTCTCCTCCTCCAGATCCGATGATGGCGGTGACAGTGGAGAAGGTTGGGCAAGGTGGTGGCGGTGGCAGCGGTGGAGGTGGAGAAGGCTTGCCGGCCCTCTCTCTCTCCTAGGGGCCCTTCCTCCTCTTCATCCGCCCTCCCCCTTCTTCTCCTCTAGATCTGGTGATGGTGGCGACGGTGGAGAAGGACGACGCAGAGGCGGAGGTGGCGGGCGAGGTGGTGGTCGACAGCGCTGCCAGATCCAGCTCCAATGGCTCTTTTTTTTTAATTTTATTGAATACTATAGGTGTCGATTGTGGGTTAAGAACTGGCACCTATGCCTAGGAGTATAGGTGCCGACAAATTGGTGCCGGCTGGGAAACCAACATCTATTGTCAGTTCTCTACCGGCACCTATGGGGTTTGTGTACTAGTGTGGCCCTCGATACTAGAACTTTCAAATGTTCATCTTCTCCATCACCCCCTACCTCTCCTCTCCACCATCCCTTGCACTCTGCATGCAGATCATGGTGGTCACTAGATCTAGGCACGCCATCAAGGAACAAACGTTTGGCAAATACAAAGACGGAAGAGGAAGCCAAGAGGGATGGCCTTGGCTTGCTTGGTGACAATGAGGATATGAGGGCGATGTCCAAAGAAAGTGCCCTTACCTTGCTCTTGATGGACATGGAGGCAACGTGGAGGTAGGGGATCAAGTAGGTGTGGCAATTTTCCCATTGGGAGCAGGTCCCCACCCCTACGTGGCCGGTGACAGGGCGGATTCCTCACCCACGGGTCTATCAGGGCAGGGCCCCGACTCCAAGCAGGGATAGGAGTGGGTTGAAAGTTTCACCAGTAGTCCGCGGGGTGAACCAAAATTTATGAGATGTGATCTAAATAGTTAATAGCCCACTAGAAAAACCCACCAAGGCCATAGCAGTGGAGGAATAACCATATAAGTATCAAGAAAACCCTAGGCCATCGATTGTTCCCCCGTTCACATGCGGCACGCCACCAAGCAGTCCTTTCGCTTCTCGTGTGTTCTAAGCCATAATTTGCTCATCGCAGTAGTCTTCCGTCAGCCATGCTCATCGTATCTTCATCTTATCTCTCCTCACCACGAGCCCTCTATTGCCACTCACTGGTGCCAGCGCATGCCACCTCTTGCCTCCCATCGGTGTTGCACATCTCTTCCGGACCTCTTGCCTCTCTCTCGGTGCCACTTGCTTTGACCTCCCACCCGGTGTCAACAGCCTCCTTTCGCCTCCCGTCGGTGTCATCTGCTTGCTCTCATCTCCCATTCGATGTCCTCCCACCTCCCGCTTGCACCACCTACTATTGGGCTATTCACTGATTCTATACGAGGGGTCGACTGGGGTGTTTTAGGGCCCTAGGTGGGGTCGGGGCCATTCTTCTTCAACCTGGCCCCATCCCAAATGACCTCATAGCTACCCCTAGGGTCGAGGTCGGCTAATCTGTTCCAAATTGATGAGGACATTACCAGCTAGCACAAATATGACCACAATGACGTTGTACAAAGTTGAATCAAAGGTGAAAGTATTATTTGTTAGGTTAACTTTCCATATATTCAAATAAAGGATGCTACACCTTGAGTTTTGTGTGTTTTCAATTTCATAAGTGCTTGCATGGATTAAAGGAAAATAAGGAAGAGTAAGGCATGCATGAAAGATCAAAGACGTTGATTAGGGACCAAGTCACGGCCTTCTACCAGTCTTCCTTGGTGCCGCCACGTCATCCTTGGGTGAAGCAAAGAAAGAGTTTAGGTGGCCCACATTCTAGAATCTAGTTCGACATCAAGGACAACGCTAACTTTGTATGGCCACCAAAGTTACATACAAGCTCCGTTTTGGGCCCTTAAGTATTGGATGAAAAGATCTTGGAGTCCTCTTTCCAATGGATTCAGCCTCATCGCCAAATTCCATGTGAGTAGGCCGCAACGGAAGAAACAAAGTGTTATATCACCTATCATGGGTATGTGGGTTTATAACTTCATCTGGGACCTGACTCAAAAGGAGTGTGCCCAGCCTGGTGAAACATGATCCTAGGTATCCCTTGGTCGTCCTCCCACCTTCTTAAATAGCAAGGTGACCCTTTAGGATTTCTTGGATTTCGTTTGGGTTAAAGTTTAACCATTACTACTTCACTTTGTAATTGCGTATGTTGGCTAAACCATCTAATTACTCGTCTCTCAAAACCCATCTTTTGAAGTGTTTGATTTATCATGAGCTTTCATTTCTATTTGCAATTTAGATTTCTTTTTTTTTCTTACTTGTTTTTTGATTTCTTTGTAAGAATAAGGTTGATCTATACCAATAAGATCAACAACCCATGAAGAGGTGTATCAATCGCTAAGATGTAACACAACAACATATAGTATGGTTGAAGTTTGGTCATGAACTTCTCTCCAAAATCATAGTTATCTTTAGCTCACCAAAAATTCAGGTCACCCCTTCTCATATCACAAATCTGAAGGATGGTAAGGGCGGTGGCATCTAGGAGTGACAACAGCGGCTCAGAGGCGGCGAGCGCGTCCTCCACTACCACATGGATCGAACACGAGCACCCCCAATGACTAGCCCAATAACACCCACTATTGCCTCTTCCTCTACCGTTAGTCCGTTAGTAGCAGTTGTGCACACTCCGTCGTTGTTAGCCCTAGCATCATACTGGTGAAGTATTCATAGGGGATACTGCCGACCTTGTACGATCCCCTTCAAATAAAAAAATCAAATTCAATGGGGATTTGGTTCACCCCACACATACATGTCATAGGTGGCCCGCTTTTCTTTGTTATATAGACTTGCATATAACTATTCAGAGTTAGGATATTCTATGTAGTGTGACTATTTCCTCAAAAAGCTTAATTCTAGTGCAAAACGATATGAAGAATCCGAACAAATAGTTAAAAGGTTCGTACCAAAATGTCCACTTTATAGTTTAAAGAAAGAGTAAAAAAAACATATTTATTTCGAGGTAGAAGGGTTGGGAAGTGAGATGGACAGAGAGAGAGCTAGAGAAAGAAGAGCAAAGAGTGTCATTTTTCCATAAGATGTGGATCCAAATTACGCGCCCCTTAGTGCCATGTCAGCAAAGTGGCAAAATAGAAAAACAAAAGTGGGCCCAAATGAATAAGAAAACAGCAACATCATCGAGCAGGGCGGTATTTGAGAATGCGTCGTCTAACAGGATAGTAAATAGTAAAAAATCTCGTCTCGGTAGCCGAGCATCCAATTATCCACTCGATCACTCGTGATTTGGAGGCGGAGACTAATCCATGCCCATTGCAATTAACCCGTGGCCCGTGATCTTCTCCTTCTTTCTCTTGGTCTTGGGATAAAGGAAATGAGAAGTTTGTAGCCTTGTGGAAGGGACCAACTGCTGAAAGATCTGAGCCATAGATACATCGGCCATCGGGAGTACGTATGGTCCCTTCTGCGGTTCTGCCTCTCCAAGTCAGCTTGTGTTCCACATATGGAACTTCTGAATACTAGTACTGATTAATTCGCATAAATAATTAAATTATTTGCACGCAAGAAAGTATGGAGAGTTAGGAACGAAATTACCCTTCTATGCTAAGTACACAGACAATAATGATACTATTATGTTTATTCATTTTTTATACCAACCAGATAACTGTCAAACAATCAATTCTAGCATTTTGCATAAAAAAAAGTTCTCTCCTCCTTTGAAGCTGATGCTTGTATGAACTATGAACATAGCGCAACAGTTCTGAGTCAAGTCATTATCTACAACATTATCTTCGCAAGAAGAATGGATCACGGTTCATCAGACATCTGTGCGAAGTAAGAACAGAGCAAAGGATCACTGGTCGACCAGAAGTGAATCAACCTATCAAAAGATCAGATCTACAAAACCGATCGCCATTTGATTTCTGTTTCCTTCACAGTATAAGCAGTAAAGAAGAATCAATTGGATTTCCAACAGGTAGTAGACTGCTATGATAACAGGAGTTCTTAACCTGTAGTAAGGAATCTATCTTGCCTTTGAATCAAAAAATAACATCCGTGATTGTAGTTAGCTTCATTCCTGTACCTCCAATTCAGGACCAAGGTGGATGGTCCTCCTCCTTGGTCTGGGGAGGAAGGGGCTTCCAGCCTGGTTTCTCATCCCAGTACATGTCATAATATATGTGCCCTATTTCACGGAGCTGCACACAGCACCATAGGCCCACATATCTCTTTACTCGATTTCGAAATTTCATGTCCACAGCCTGGTTTAAACAATAAAGTTACTATGCATCCTTTCATTCAGAACTAGCACAAAATTGTGAAAGACTGGCAGCTTACTGCATCAGAAAAACCTCTGAAGGCATCAACCATAGATGAGAACTGTAAGATTTTGATATCCTTATATGGTGTGAAGATATCCAAAAGCTGAAAAAAATAGCAACTTCAGAATATGATTTTCCATAAGATACCAAAAGATAAAGCAGACCTTGCAATAGGCAATGGCTGCTACTAGGAGTATAGGAATCCTACTGTATTCCACAGGGTATGCTGTTTCCTCTTATCTGAGGCGTGTATATGTCTCGATATACCTTTATGTTTAGTGCTTTTTAACGACGGGCGTGTTCGGATGTGATTGCTGCCTCAGTAGCTGTGGCTGCGGAAGTTCAAAATGGTTCCAGCTTGCAGCGGCTTTCAACTACTGCAGCCACAACAGCTGCAGCAGCAATTGCAGCTGATCAAGGCTGATACCTCGTCTGGTGACTTGTTGGCTTGTCGCACACATATTTCTTAATAAAATTGGAGTCTTGTCTGAAATAAAATGTTCATGTTTGCTAACTTCAAAATTATAGCATTAATTCTGAGTTTGCATGATATGCCTTTTGCTCCAGTTTTCACTTTAGCTTCGAGTTTCCTTTTTCTAAAAATCCTATAATCTGGATACTAGTATAGTTCCCTCATGTTGTGACAAATAATTATCCTCTAATCTAAATATTGTATATTTGTATGCATGACCACATGAGAGATCAATTAGGCACATAATATGCATAATGTGCAAACAATGCCATTTACCGTTTGTTCTGTACTATTCCTTGGTAAGAGAACAGGCGTGCCTTTATTGGTTCTATTAGTTGTTGAGCATCTGATGCTATGCTCATTGCAGAGCTCAACCTCAAGAAATGATTCTTTGACCTATGCAAGATGCAAGACAATAATTATTAGAAGACAAGCCCACCTTTCTTACTACCAAATATTCATAGTGAATTGTTAAAACAAGTATAATAGCATTACCTGTTTAGGCAATGATGGATTCTCGAGAAACGAGTATTCTCTAAAATCGATGTGTGGGCCAAACTCCTCCTTAGGTAAGTCCTTTAGCATAACATGTACCTGTAGAATTAAATCACGTAGTAGGAACATTAGCTTCATACTGGATCCACTTGTGGACTTCTCTGGCCTGTTTATTATGTAGTGCAAAATACAAGAAACTTTTATTTCTGTGTTGCTGACCAGTTGGTATGAAGAGCCATCATTAACAATTCTATCTGCTTACAAACATCTAGCGTTTGACCAAAGCTTTGTTCACATATTTGTCCTTTTCATATTCCCTATGCAAATTTCCCGTAGTATCCATGCTCATTTTACCCACAAAAAACCCATAAGTTCACCACACATCATTTGCTATTCCTGTGTTAGTAATCAAGTGGTACCTTTGCTATATTTATCAAAAATATGAATGGCCCAATATGTCAATTTCTATCTGCTCATTCCAAGGGTGGTTGCAAGATAATGAATAATGCACATCAGTACGGTAACCAGATCAGCAATACTATGTTGAAAAGAAGTTCTCTCAGCACATAGTGTGGTCTGGTCCAAACTCCAAAGCCACCAAAGCTTGGACAAGAAAGCAAAGCATGGCAAGCTTCAGATACTCACAAAGAATAAATTCCACCTGGATACAATCTAAAAAATTGATGTCTAAAATTCTAAAACTACAGAGAAACTTTCCACAAATCTAAGGTATGTTGACACATGTAACATGAAATTCCAGTTTTATAATTTACTTTAACTTCACTTAACCATATATACTTTTGCAAAAAAAAAGTTAAATGTGATGAATTTCCTACACAATATTATTCATACTGTTACTAAGGAAATTATTTCTTTGTAACCAACTAATAATATGTCATATAACATGAAAAATGGTAAATAATGTTATGATGATAACAGAAATGAAAAAAATTCCCAGTGTAATCACCTCAAAAACATGATCCATCGGACAGAGAAAAGGTTGTCTGGTCATTGTTCCTTCCATAACTCCAGGATGTCCAAACCACATCCTATCAAGCCTGCACCATAATGGAGGCATTACCTAAAAGTACAAACAGTAGTCAGAAATTGGGTGCCCGCAAGTTTGAGCACAATACGACGAACAGTGTAATTCTGCGAAAGCAAGCATGAAGCACCTACCGTACATTACAATTCAACACCTCAATACTCACTATAATAGCTGCAGCTTACTCATTTAAGGATAAATACACTTTTGCAAGTTGTAAATTATGTATCAAGCGAAGATGGAGCACACATCATCAGTAAAGAGAATATTAACATCTAAAACATAACAGCATATTAATAATCATTTCAACCTTTTAACATATAGAAAATTTCTGAAAGAGATTAAATTCAGGAAATCAAAATGGCTGGTGAAATCAAGCTCAACTAAATGTTTACACTTAATGATCTGCATGTCCACTACCTCACAATAGTGAATAGTAAGTATGTGTAGCATTCACACTATCATCATGGAGTTCAAATCAAACTAGAACAAGAATAGAAATTCCACTGACCAGTGTCCTCTTTAATAGGGAAGCAATAGCGAGTGCAGTTCTTATTTGCTTCAACTGAAAATTTTCAAGCACATGACTAATCAGGAAAATGAAAAGGAATAACAATCAATAACAGAAGTGCAGCCATAAATTTGCAGAAATATATGTGTAGCTGCAGATACCTGGTAATTGACCAATGCAAAATGAGATTCAACAGTATGAGCGCCATCTAACAGCAAGCGTTTAGGAATGTTGGGTCTAAATGATAGGAAACCTCCTGCATCATAATACCAGGTAAATTATGGACATGATGAAAAAAGTAGTAAGTAAAGATTGTAGGATTCGAGTCTGAATAATGTTGCATGAAAATAATTTCATGTGACCATCTTTTCATTCTTCGGTCATATATGGCTACATGGTTTGTTTAACAGCATTCCATTATCCCAAGTGCCATTATGATGACAGGTAATTCTGAGATAACACATATAGAGGAAGCATTTGAACAGTAGGGTACATCATGGTCTTCAAACATGAAATCAGAAGGCATTCGTACACTAGAACACATCATGATCTTTAAACATTTAGTCATGAACCTCTGTCCCAAAGAAGTTCCGTCATGATAGGGTCAGAGAATGAACATACCTGGTGAGTCATAGTATGATGGCTGATCAAAGAAAAGCATTGCTTCACGCAATCTATGACGCTTTCCTGCAGTACCTGCATACTGGAAAGTAGTATGCACAGCATATGGTTCTAGCCGAAGCTGCTGATACATGCCCTGGCAACTCAAGAAAAATTACATTTCAGGTATAACCAACTCAAGAAAATTACAGAGAATTTTAGACATAAAAGGGATAGTATGAATAAGATGTACAAAGTGTGTGAAACAAAAGAACAAGAACCAACATATGCAAGAGAACAAAGATAAAGAATGCAATTGCTAACTAACTGAAAAAAAATACTTTGACATGCAAGATATTTAATTTTGCCAATCTCAAACAAAAAAGAGCAACTACCTGCACAAAATATGTATGACCACTACAGAATATACTTGCAGGTAGGACTCCAAGCTTCAGTTTCCCATCATAAGAATATACAAGTTCATCTTCTCCAACAACCGGGTATCCAAATTTTTTATGTATAAGGTCATTAAAAGCATTCTGGTCCCACAACTTATCATCAGATAAGACTAAGTCTTTCCAATCTTTTGCCAGCCTCTTAGCAGGTTCAGTGGGTCGCCAATGGAAAATACCGATATTGTATGCACCAGTAACTGTGCATAAGGCAATATGTTAGGTTCAAATAGTGACTGTAATTGATGGTAAACAGAAAAAAAAATCTTATTGTACAGGTAAATAGAAAAAAAAAACTTACTATACAGGTAAACAGAAAATTGGGGCAGATTTTGTAAACATCAGAAAAATACATTAACAAGAACATTAGTTCACATCAGGTTCTAGTTCTCTAGGATTTGCTATTGCGGATACATATTGGAAGCTATATTCTACAGCAATTGTCTTCACCAACAGAAGTCTCATTCCAGAGTCATTCCACTGTAAATATTTAAAGATTGGTTCTACTCACATAAGTTGAACTAAAATTAATTCCAAAATTTTCAGAATTTAGTGTCAAAAGGTCAAGAAAAAATTCATCTCGGTATTGTTCAGTTCTGATTTCCTGATCTTACAGCAGGGCAATGATTATTGTAGACAGATTAACACTAGGAAATATTGCAAAATAGAGAATGCATCACACCATCTATCTCCTCAACACATGACTTAGACAAGGTGCATTATTGCAAAGTGTGGATAATTACCTTCCCTCCAGTTCTCCAGGCTGTCGTCGGTGACCGTGGGAATGACCTGGTCGCTGGACGTGAGGAGATCCGCGTCAGGGTAGCGGGAGAGGTAGGGCAGCGGGTTCTTGAGCCACACCGTGTCCGTGTCGCACATGAGCAGCTCGTAGCCGAAGGGCAGGAGCGCGTTGATGAGCAGCACCTTCTCCCTGCCCATCTTGTGGAAGGTGGGCGAGCCCCAGCCAGCGTCCTCGGTGGCCATCCTGCTGCCCATGTCGAAGACGGGCACGCCCCTGAGGTAGAGCTCCCGGAGCAGCTTGGTGTCCATGGCGCCGACGAGGAGGCTGTCGACGCCGAGGTCCGTGAGGTGGCGCACCCAGGTGAGGATGAAGTCGAGGAAGGCGTGGTTGCCGAAGGTGACGACGATGACGCCGCCGCGGGCGCGGGCGCCCACCATCTCGCGGGTGAGGCGGAACGCGCGCGGCGCGGGCATCCGCTCCCTCCGCGGCGGGGGCTTCCAGATGGGCCGGTTGTAAATGGTCTCCGGCTGCGCCATACCGGAGAACGCGGCCGAGAGGTTGGCTCCGCCACCGGCGGCGGCGGCGGACGCGGGAGGAATGGGGAGCGGGGGCGCCGCGAGCGAGGAGAAGGAGGAGAGGAGGAAGAAGAGCGCGGAGACGGCGAATCCGCCGATGACGGCGCCGTAGATCCCGACGAAGACCGGCTTGGTGGACTCGGCGGGGCACCACGGCGCCATCTCGCCGGCCAGCGGCGGCCGGGACAGGGGATCGTGGTCGCCGGAGGCAAGGTCAGCAGCTCGCCGCTGCCATGTCGGGGAAGGGGAGGTGGGGTTTGAGACGAGACGGGAGCAGGCGGCGCCGGCGGGTCGGGGGCCCACCTGGCGGTGGCTGCACGGTAAGACCTTACCGATCCCGTTACGGTAAAGGAATCACGTTTCGCTCGTCACTGTCGTGCGGGGCCCATGGTACTGAACGGGGGTGGTGCGGCCCAGTTGACAGTGAAAGCAAGTAGGGAGTGGATCTGCGTCTGGATTGCCGTGTAGTCAACTAACGCAAGTTCTACTGTACTAGTGGTGTTTATGCAGGGCAAAAGGGCATATGCAAGCGTCCGGAAACAGAAATGGATATTCATCGATTTCTCTATGCAGCTAGTACTACGCTTCAAAGCCTCAAAGGTCAAATAATGGGTAATATTAAGCTTGTCCAATCATCGGGGCTTGCACATTGAACGATTGAAAACCTAGGCTGTGGTTAGTTCCCAAAATTTTTTTTCAAACTTCCAACTTTTCCGTCACATCAAATGTTTGGACATATATATGGAGCATCAAATGTGGACGAATAAAAAAACCAATTGCACAGTTCGACTGTAAATTGCGAGATGAATCTTTTGAGCCTAATTACGCCATGATTAGCCATAGTGCTACAGTAATCCACATGTGCTAATGATGGCTTAATTAGGCTCAAAATATTCGTCTCGCAGTTTACAATCGGAATCTGTAATTTGTTTTGTTATTAGTTGACGTTTAATACTTCAAATGTGTGTCCGTATATCTGATGTGATGTTTTTGCCAAAAAAAAAATTTTTGCAACTAAACACTTGCCCTAGATAAATTTGGTGCACCATGGAATCTAGTTTTCTCATACAATATGGTTTCCTTCATATTTCTTTTTTAGTGGAATTTTGTTCATATTTCAGTACTACCTTTTGTGGGCCAATTATTAGAGTTTATTTTCTAGGTAGAAAATTAGAGTTTATTTTCCAGGTAGAAAATTTCTTTAGGTTAAAAATACTCTTGAAAACAAGTGCTAGTTTTTAAAGTCTTTTTTAAGTAAATTACTATATTTCTAATAATTAAAAAATCAGCCCTGCAACATATCCCCATGTCATCCAAAACTAATTTAAATTCAAGCCAAAGTTGAAAAATGGACGATATTGAAAATTATAAGTTGAATATTGTCTGGTTAAGAGTTAATTTAGTGTTGTTACATTTTTTAAAACAAATTTTTAGGATTGTAAAATGAACTTATTTTTGTTATTTATGTCTTACCTAGTATACATTAAGATATAAAAAAATCGTGTTATTAAGGGGAGGGGAAATTTGCCAAGATTGATATGTACATTAAAAAACATAAAGTTCTAACTAGGTAGTACATATCTTTTCTTTATAAACAACTAGCTGCGGTTTTTGTCTTTACCTCAACAAAGGGAGCTGCCAGAGATGTCTATTGGGATAAGATAGTACCCCCTCTATTCCATAATCCAAGTGTCGACGAACTATATGTCAATCACAGTATTTGTAGAATATGGGGATTGTTAAAACCAGGGTATACGCGAGATTGAGATAAAAAAAATGAAAAACAATGACTTTTATACAGGTTCAGGTCCCTTAACTGACAGGTAATAGCCTTATTCCTGTTGGCCGAAACCAGTGTTGTCTTTATATATTGATATCACATGAGTACAATATTTAGGATGACCCAATCTAGTCGACGTCGGCTTGGTGGCATGGAGCTCGAACACGTAGTCGATGGCTAGTGTATTATTCTTCCTCGAATATGAACTAAACGAAATTGAGATTGGAAGTAGCTTCAGATCCCTCATGTCGGTCTTTGTGACTCTAGATTAGATTTGTTTAAGCTTACATTCTGACTTGGCGTCTGTTGGCCTTTCCTCTCTTCTCTTAAGAGGTCTTGTATTTATACCCTCGAATGTTCATAGAACTAGGGAGACAAGTATGGATACGATCCGAGTTGTCTAAGTAGGACTTCGCTTCTCCTTCCTTAACCAAAACATCTTCTATTCCGGGAAGATAATTTCCTTCTTTATCCACCGTATTTCCTTAACCAAAGAATATATTCTCGTATATTATTAGGTATATGGTATTTTCGTATACCGCGAACCTATGTATAGGAGGTATGTCTTATCCTTGGCACTCAGTAAGGTATGATCAAACTTGCATGGTCTCCAAAACTAATCTTTGACTTATAATTTTTTTATATACTATAAAATTTGTAGCAACAAAATTATAACCACATGAAAGTATATTAAAATATCAATCCAATGATATTATTTTTAGCAAATAAAATTTAATTTATATTATACTAATCGTTAGTCAAATATTTTTAAAATTAAATTTTGAAATGTGTGCGTCTTACATTATGGAATGGAGTAGCACTTTGTAAAGGACCACCATCGAGCCATGTAGACACTTATAGATGAAGATTTTAGCAATATCCTACGAACAGATTGAAAACAGTCTATTCCTTAGACAGCTCTAGTTTTTGTCTCCCATTCTCATTCTGTTTGGTGTGGAAAATTTGCAACGAGTGTTGTGGCTTTGTTCTGCAGATGATTCAAACCAAAATTTTAATTACATTATCTGAAAAGCTACAAGTTTTTTAAAAAAATTCATTTGTGTAATTTAAGAAATTCTAAACAAACATGGATGGGCCGTGTCATTGTAGATTATGTGCAATACTGTGATCACTTAGCTACCGGGAGAGAAATAGATATTTTGCTAAAATGTCAGAAAAGTACACATGATTATATTTCACACAATTTTTTTCCAAGTAGACTTACTGCAACATACTCTATATCGAACATATTGTTTTCAAAAATTTCTAAAGCACACAAAATATAATTTGGAAGGGGTTGTAAAACCAGCTCTCTTCGTGAGATTTTTGTGCGCAAAGGTGAGATATTTTAGCGGTGAAGAAGATCTTTCCCGCTACGGGGCAAAAGCTAAAAGCGCCTAACAGTGTACTTGAGCCTCGCGTTGTCTCTTGTCCCATAGCGAAGAAAGAAACAGAGGCGGCTGGCAAGAAGAAAAAAAAAGGAGAGGAAAAATCAAGCAGAATAATACTCATCCACGCCCCGGCCAGCTCGTCGTCGCCACCTCACCACCACACACCTCCATCCATGATATCATGATCCATCCTTATATATCTCTCCTGCGCAAACTCGCATCGGATTTTTTTCTTTCATCGGCTATCACAATTCACCAAGTTAGAGTAGCAAGTGTACACTGTAGAGGCACGATGGCCACGCTCTCTTCCTGCAGCCGCCTGAGCACCGCCGGCGGTGGCGGCGGCGCCGTCCAGCGCCGTCCCCGGCGGCCCATCGCCTGCCACAGGAGCTCCTCCTCCTCGTCGTCCAGGGTAGTCCGCACCGGCGCCGCCGCGGCGCCTGCCGCGGCCACGGCGCCCGCCGTGCCGCAGACCAACGAGTGAGTAATTCACAAACTGGGCTCTCCGCTTGAATTTGTGGCGATAAAAAAAGTGTGTTGATTTTCTTTTCTTTTCTTTTTGGGGGTTGTTGCAGGTGCTCGCTTCCGACATGGGCGGAGTTCGAGCTGGGAAAGGCGCCGGTGTACTGGAAGACCACGAACGGCCTTCCTCCATCGCCTGTAAGTTTAATTTCTTCAGAAAAAGAAATACTATCACTCACCATACATGTAACAACTACTCTACATACTCCTGATTTATATTATAAGACTTTTTAACTTTTTTTCTTAGTTAGACTGTTTTTAACTTTAACTAAGTTTATAAAAAAAATTAACATCTACCACACCGAATATGTTTGTTTTGAGTCGAAAACGTTAGCTATATTTTTTTATAAATTGCACAAACTCAAAAAAAATCGAAGCGACTTGTAATATAAAACGGAGGTGATACTAGGCTGTTAGCAACCTAGCAGATTCATCATGGAAATAGTAGCTAATTAAGTTGCCGCTGTGTTCTTACCAGGGAGAGGGCCTGACCCTTTTCTACAACCCTGCAGCGACCAAGATGACCCCGAACGCTCAGTTTGGCGTCGCGTTTAATGGTAACTGAACACCCTCTCAATTCTCCTTTTCACCCCCAAGTGTCCGAGAAGAATTCAGGCTGCAATTTGGTTTGGTCTGAATTTGATTCAGGAGTTGATAACTCAGACTTATTTGCTGCAGGTGGTTTTAACCAGCCGATCATGTGCGGTGGTGAGCCGAGGCAGATGACGCTGCAAGAGAGGGGATCAGCTGATCCTCCCATATACACCATCAGGATACTTGTGCCGCAACATGGTCAGTAGCTGATTGTTTTGTTTCATTGAAGATATGAATGATTCGCCCACAATTTCTCATTAGCTTAAGCTTTTGCGTCATGCGACTCAATCGTTCAAGTGATCGACTGGCAATAGATTCGTTACTAGTACTGTAATAGCAGCATGTTGTGATCTGAGCGAAATTTTGTGTGATTGGTTTGCTCTTGCAGCCATGACCCTCATCTTCTCCTTCACAAACGGGGTGGATTGGGATGGACCGTACACCCTCAAGTTCAGGGTCCCCAAGCCATGGCTCAACAAGCCCTTGAGCTTCTTCAACGAGGTAAAATTTTGCTCCTAGTTTATGTCGTTTTCAATCAAACAAACTTGGTTTGTATCTCGACTCCAATTTTGTAAGGGGGTCAGGTAAATTGATTGTATGGTTAATTCACATTTCTTGATAGCTTACGCACTGGAAAAGTTGAAACTCCTCTTTGGATCAGTGTTAACTTTTATAGTGCATTTTTTGTGCTAATAAAGTGGAGTTCTTTTAAAATTATTTGTGACGACGATGCAGGGTCTGGCAGACGAACTGAACAGAGAAGGGGCATGCGACAGAGCCATCTTCCCTGATGAAAACATCGTCATCACAAGCTGCGAGATGGGCAGCTACTACGAAGAGGGGGTAAAATTTTAACCATTTTTTGCATTGTTGTTTTGCTCAAATTCATGGTTAATTCTAGCCAGTTCTGAACTGTTGCTGCATCCCGTGGCAGGGAGATCGCTGCAAGCTGGACATTGTGTCAGGGTGCATGGATCCAAACTCGCACATGTTTGATCCACTCGCCACCGTGGATGACGGCTCATGCCCAATGGATTCCGATTCCGAGGAATGAATTGAACTACAGTCTCGGCTAGTTTTATTAGCAAGGAGAAGCTGTAATTAATGGCCACTGTTGTTCATTTGTAAAAAGAAAGAGAAGCGACACAGTACATTTGATGTGATACGTAGTACAAGAAAGCACAGATGTGTGATAGAATGGTATTAGGGCATGATGTGTGCTTCATTTGGTACAAGGAATACACAACTGTAGGCCTCATACAACCGTGATTGTTAATTTGTGACAACCACTCTGAAATTTAATAGAGATCGACCTATACAAAAACCATCAAAGTAAGCGTCAGCATGTGACCAAAAGTTCCAAAAGGTTCTAAAAGGAGAAAAAGATATTCTTTTCTGATTTATCTATATAGCCTTCAGTTCAGAGTTTGCTACTTGATACTGGAAATGGACCCACGACACGAATCAACCGGAATTTAAGTTCAGTTCCAGCATTTCCAGGCATCCACCCGTTTGGGTGCAACTCTGTTGTCTACGTACTGGAAAAATGACGTTCATGTCTGCTAGACGACCACCAAATTAGGCCAAGAAAAACCAAGCATTAAGCCATGAACATCCACAGGGCAATGGTCCAAGCAAACTGATGCAACCATGCAAATTTCAGTCACAGTTACATTGCGGAAAGACGGCATACATGTCAAGGCAACATGGCATATGCCATCATCACGCCAGTTCACTAATACAACGTCCACTCATAATGTAGTTGAACAGACCATCTTACTACAAGGGCAAAGTCAACTTGCAGCACAAAGTTGTTCATTTTGAGTAGCCTCAGTCACAGCTTAGCCGCCTCCAACCTGGCGCTTCCAGGAGTCCTCCACAATAAGCTCGTCAACTCCCCAGTCCTCATAGCTATTTTGAACACATAGTAAACAATAATGAGGTTACAAAATTTGGAAAAACTTATGCCTTTTGTTCAAATCTTACCTTCCATCAGGTAAGTACCGCCTGATTGTGAATGGGATCTTGCGTGCTCTCAGCTCTTTCATGGCAATCTAATTTGCACAAAGACACAAAGGTTAGCATAGCAGGTAATTTGAAAGCTAGAATAAAATCAACTGATGGCAACAATTTCTGACAGAAAGAGAGGAAATTTAAGAAGTGTTTATCACGAGTTGTTGATAAGTGCAGTTAACATTCATCTCATCTTGTTTTGTGGGAGTATTCTACCAAAATATTTCAGTTATCATGCCTAAAACATTCAGACCCTCCAAGAAATACAAGATTAAAAAAAACTAAATATGGAAATCTTGTTATCCAGGAAAAGCAATCCCTCGTGGAATTATTAGAACATGTGAAAATTTTTCATGACATGCAGGGAGAGGGACAAATGTGTAAACATACAAAATTTTAAGATTAAAAACAACACGGGAGTCAAGAAAAATTGCATTCATATTGCCAGAAGAATTGGTTTCTTCTATCTCTTCTTCTTTTCCTTTCAGTCCATCATCATAACAAAGTTTGCCATGAAAAATGAAAATCCGGCACCTGCCTTTTGCTTTTTCCAGAAATTTTAAAACCTCTGGTTGATTCTTCCGATATAGATATAATAAACCTTCTAGAAGTTGGAATAAGGATGGAACTAATGCGTATGAAAGTCCCACTTCAGGGACAGCACTGGCATATTTACCAGCCGGCAGCCATATAACGTATCAAGTGTTACAACAAAACCAACCTTTGCTATTGGACTATCAAACATTCAAACCAATATACAGAATTAATCAATTGCCAGTTGTTCTCCACATAAACTAGATCAATTTTGTGATATTTCAAATGCCATGAAAAACAATGTATAAGAGCCCTAACTACTACCTCCGTCCCAAAATAAGTTATTTTTTCACCTATCACAGACATACCAATACAAACTTAAAAAGACTAGAATACCCCTACTTTATCAAATCCCAATACAACTATTATTCACTTTATCTACTTCCAATACAATTATTACCTACTTTCACAAACTCCAATGCAATGATTACTCTAAAATGAACTTATTTTGCGACAAATGAGAGGAGGTAAAAATGAACTTAATATGGGACGGAGGAAGTAATAACTTCTGTCTGGGTACAAGAACTAATTCAAATAGACAAGTCACGGTGCTTGTCAACATTTGTCCTATCTGTTTTTTATGTTGCGGAAACAAATCAGAATCACAAGGCAGGCTACCAAATAATAGTATCTAGAGCCTTGATCAACCTTATGCATACTGGTATAATTGCAGACAAAAACTTATTGTCAGTCGCATATTTAGATTTCAAGCTGACTCGGCATGGTGGCCCCCCATGACGAAAAACAAGACATTCCAGTAGAATGTTACATCTATTTATTGGATTGCTGGCCTATTTCTATACACAATTACATACAACTATTAAACAGGAAAATATGTAGTGCAAACTACATATGTAGTGAAAACCTAGAAACTACCATTGGATCAAAAAATGGACACACTAGATTTGTCCACGTCACCGAGAGTAAAAATTTTACTCCCATATTTAACCATGAGTAAAAGTTTTACTGGGAGTAAAATTCTTCCTCTTGGTGACATGGACAAATCTCGGGCGTTCACTTTTGAATCCAACGGTAGTTTTTAGGTTTCCACTACATATATGGTTTGCACTATATACTTTCCCTATCAAACATCTGTACTTTATTGAATTATATATTCAAACGTTAATTTTATTAATTAGTTGGCAGTCAGGTATATGGCATATGCCTAAACAAGAAAATTCCATTGTTCATTGTTCATTCTTCACGATGGAAACAAATATTTATTGTAAAAGGTTATTTAAGTTGTACAATTTAAGCTTGGTATATGGAACTGGCGAAAATCAAAATGATGAATATGTAGAGGTTATCACTTGTTTGAACAAGTACGATTGCATGTATAGTTTGGAAAAGTAGAATTTACCTCAAGAGGATCAGTTTCTCCCTCAAGCTCAACCATAACTGGAGCATTCATGCTACAAAATAACAGCAAGGGTCATTAACATCATACGATAAACTTATTAGCCATCAAATTGGCAATACTGTGCAATAGGATTTATAGAAACATACCTTATCTGTAATGCACGTGTACCCAGGATGCGGGCACGCTCATACTTTGTCATATACTTTGACGTTTTGCGTGGGCGCTGAGTCTTTTCTTGATCCTTATCTTCAGCCTCTGCCCCTACAACCTCATCAGGGCCATCCTCATTGTTATTCTCAGGTTCCTCTTCAGCCCCTTCCTATTCAACAGAACTCCGTCAGTTTTTCCATTAACAAATAACATCAGTGCATGAGGATAGCAATGTGTGTACCTCAATCTCAGGTTCTGGGGGCTCATCCTCATACCTGCAGAGGAAAATACAATGTAATTCCTAAATTAATATCCAACAAAACAATCCTTTAAAAATGACATATAACAGTCAGTGCTTCAGCAATCATATAGTTATGCAAGGATAATGGTAGATATTGCACTAGGATGAAATGTTAAAAAAACTCACTTCTACCAACACTAATGAACATATCTTTGGTCTGTGTAATTTAGTAATTACACTAAAATGGAATGTTCCTGAGAAAATGGACTTAACAAACTAATTGATATATTTTAACTGCCAAGCCACCAAAGGAAATACAGTTGGGTTAAGCAGAAAAGAATGAAACCATACATTCTTGTTCCAATTAGAAGCAAGACGTTAGAGATCCTCTTGAGTTGAGTTTAGCTAGTGTGACAAAGTTAGGTACAATGACCATCTGTCTTAATATGTAATAGATTTTTTCCATTTTTCTCTTTCCTTCTCCTTGTTTTCCTTATATACATATATATATTTTTTCTTTTACCCTTTCTTTATACTGCTGCATAAATGATTTGCACCAAGCCTTCTATCACATCAATTGCATAGTCCCCCTGGCCTATATCGGTCTAGCCAATCCCTTCATGTCCATGTCACCCATAGAAAGGAACAAGCAGGAGGTGTGCATAAGGTACACATGAGAACCCCCCATCCCCAACCACGTTCAATGTTTTTTTTTCTCCCGAACAAAGCAGTATAAAATCATCAAAGAATACTCCCATGATTGGTGAGCAGGATTGTCCCATTAACCCTATCAATTCATCCAAGAAAACCTAAATTTCAAAGAACCTGCTAAACCTAACCATAACCAAACAGGCTGGGAAACAGAATATCACTCTTTACAGTATCCCCTTCTGTTGCTGACAAACTAATCTCAGACAGCTTCTAAGAGCCATTACTCGACTCAACGAACGAAACATGCCCTAAGAATAAACTCCAAAGGCACCTTTTACCCGTGAAGACCAGTATGGATCCAACATTAACACCTCTCGTTTTTCAAAACCAATCGAGTGAATCGCGGCAATCGCCATAACTAGCTTCGACTCGAATCAACGAACCCACCCCCAATGCTCCCCACGGCCATGAGGAGTGCCAACCAATCACCCAGCACAGACTTCTACCGACGCAAATATTACACATAGAGCTGGTTCGTCCGTTCTGGGATTAGAACAAGCGATACCTACCGAAACCCTAGCATAGATTCCCATGATCATACAGAGACGGACTAGAGAGAGTGAGATGAGAAAGGCGAACCCCATGTCCATGTCGTTGTAGTCGTCGTCCGCCATGGCTCCCGCTGCCTCTGATTCCGGCCGCTACAATCGCTAGGGTTTCGCCGCACGGCGGCCGAGCAGGTGCTCGACAGGGAGAAAGGGGGCAAGTGGGACTGTGGGAGAGCGCAACGGGCGGCCCATGAGTCCGGGAAAAAAAAGGGTCAAAGAATCGTAGAGAATTTTTTAATTACTAAAATAACTGTCCGTGTGTTGTAATGGAAAAAACTATTATTACAATAATGATCACGGTTTACTCCAAGAAAAAAAAATTCTTCACTTACTGGATAACTTACGAATTTATTCTATTTTGTATTTGCATGTGTCCCTGAACTATATGATTGATTCCCACGAGCCCATAAGATCTAAACCATCGCTGCTCTGGATTTTGTCTCACACAATATGGTGTATGTGTTACATGATAAAATTTTTTTTGCACAAATTAAAAATAATATTATTTTGGTTAACATTTTGATTAATATATGTTGTTATTTTAATTTAAACCATTTTAATACAACCATATTAATATTAATATACATTGTTATAGTATAATATTATTTTAATTTTGATAACTATGAGTAATTATCATTGCTCTCATCCTCTGTACCTTAAGACTGAGGGCCACCAAGTTGTTGCAAGGCAGACCCGAACTTGTGGTGGAGCTCTGGCAAGCAGCAGAGCCTCGCCTCCCTTGCCTGGCCCAGCCGCTGCTGTGCCGCTGACTGCGATTAGGCCTAAAGGTTCAGATGGTGGCGGTCGCCCTTGTCGTTGATTGGTTCGAGAGGCGAGAGTTTTGAGCTGCTTGGGCTTCTTGGGCCATAGCGTCGGGATTCAAGACTCTTGCATAAGAAGAGGGGACGTTCAATGTAATCTGATATTCTGATGTGAGACGAACGGAAAACACAAGAAAAAAGAAATGTTGCACGTGAACTTCGCACGGGAATTGGACATTCAGATGACGTAAAAAAAATAGGATGAGTACGAAATCATCTTTAATTTTTTTAATTTTTATAATAGGTAAAGATAAAGATTTAGATTTTTAATAAATAACTAGCAAAGGTGCTCATACGTTGCAACTAGAAAAACTAAAATTACAATAACGTACATAATGAAAGGTTCAATTTTTGTGATCTCTAAATCCTCAATCTTAACTAATGTTTGGTAGAAGACAAAATTGACTACATAACACTCAAACCTTTCGTATTTTTGCTAGATGACACTAAAAGAATACGTTTCTACTTGAGGGCGTCGTAAGAAAGTGGTAATTAACTGATGGATATTCAAGGCATTATATATTTAAGAGAGAGTAAATTTTATGCCATTGAGTTTGTCCTAGTTCAACAATTTGCCACTAACATTGTCTTTTCTATAATATATCAACGAATTTATTAATCGTTCTTACAATACGCCATTGGGTTAGGCTTTTTTTTGAAAATACCCAAAATACCCTTATGGACATACCAGATTAAAAATTGATTTATCTCATTAGAAGTTTCAAAAAAATGAAATATATGTTGTGTAAGGAGGCCACATAAAAATTTTCATGTTTTTTTAAACATCTAATGAGATAAGTTAATTGTTAATATTGTATGCATTTAAGGGTATTTTGGGTATTTTATAAAAAGCCTAGCCCAATGACGTATTGTAGAATAATTGTTAAAGTCACCGACATATTATAGAAAGAGACAATGTCAGTGGCAAATCGTTGAACTGGGACATCCTCAGTAGCATAGAGTAGATTATCTCTACATTTAATCATGAGATAGAGAGAGAAACAACCTCAAAAGTATGATTATGCTCTTGCTTCTGTCAACTTGTTATCTAGAAAACACGTAAACTTGTAGCAAATTTGTCCAATTTTCTCTTGCCAGGCAAATGTAATAAACCCAAACCCATCATCACCAACCAAAATTTACTGTCCTGTTGAAAGCTGTAGCTACCTTATTAGGGGAGTTAATACATTTCTTGATTTTTTTCCTACGTATGCGATCTGTTATCTCATGCCGCGAGGGGACAAAAAACTAATTGTATGTGGTATCTTCTATCTCACTTCGATAGATCAAACAAACACAATGTACGTCACACACATATATATTGTAAAAAAATGTCACAAACAGACTACGGCAATAATATATTAAGCAGTAAGCATTTAGACTGAATTATAAGCATGACAAATCAGTATAACATGGTGGAGTTTTACTTTGACTAATCTCGCTGTAGATTGTGTTTAGGGGCATACTATAAAGTGGGGTGATGAAATGAACTTAAATTATGAGTCCATATCTATAGTAATAAGTCTCTCATAAGCATATCTATAGTAATAAGTCTCTCATAAGCATACATGGAAATAATCTTAGTAATACCGTACCGTACTGAATCCGGCTAGTCATCTTGGCCACAATGAAACAAAATGGACTGTAGTAGGATTTTCAGCGATTGGAATCAGACTTTGCATGTTGGTGTTGCTTGTATGTGATATTTACTTGACTTACAAAAAAACACTGTTTATAAAAAAATATAAATAGATAAAGATAAATATAAATATAAAAGTAGGTAAAAAGGATAAAGATAAAGAAATAGGAAGCTTCTTGGTTTTGGCTATGCGGCAAGTTAGATTAGATTTCTGATTTTTCTATTTTTCATGCAAACGGACTCGGGCACGGTTGGTGTTGTGTGGGAGAAGGACATCGCGGGGTATGCTCCGTGTGGTATGTCAGATGGGACAACATAAACACTATGAATCTTTTAAGTAGGTAAAGATTTTAATAATGTACCCTTCAGGAACTTATATCTCTACTTCTCTATCTCTATCTTTATCTCTGTCTCTACTATTATAAAAATTGAAGATGTTTTCGCTGGATATTTAGTACGTCGTTCGTATACCAATCTGATTCTATTTAAAAAATATGAAGTGTTTCTATACTCCTTTGATTTTCATCCGTCTCTCCAGTTTTTAGGGCTTCGCACACGCTGAGCCTGTTTAAGTCGCTCTCCCGCGCGCGTAACGTTGGATCGACACTTGCTATGTCTGTTTCCAATCGGTCCGTTTTCAACGCATTGTTCCATGATTAGCTGGGCACAGTCGCATCAACAGCTATAACCCTGGTATATCCAGCAACGATTGCATAGATCGAAGGAAAATTATTCTATTCAATATACTTTAGTTCCAAATAAATAGTAATAATCTCATAAAAAAACCATAATATATTTTAAAATATCTATAAAATTTCTAATCTTTTTAAAATGTCAACAAGTAAAAACATATATGTTTATTATGTTTTTAATTATCCAGCTTAAATAATTTGATAAAGATGAATTAAATTATGCTTAATACTCTTCTTCTTTATCGAGAGATATGCTTGTCGAAGATCACTCTCCTACAACGGGGAAGAGAATACCTCCCTCTTGAGAGATTCGGCCAGGGGGTGAGTGGAGATTGAGTTCTTGTTGTGTGAAAAATATGAACAAAAATGAACACAAGAAAATATACAGGTTCGGGCCGCTCGGAAGCGTAATACCCTACTCCTGTGTTTTTCACTATGAGGATACTAGAGTTTTACAGTGTGAATCAGGAATAGAGCTAGGGTTTAGAGGTTTCGATGTTCCACCAAAAAGTCAAAAAAAGTATGTGACAATGGACAATTGTCTTTTACCATGCCCTGGGCTCTCGATCAAGGAGCCTTGGGGATGTTGGGGCTTGCTTCCTTTGTCACGTATGTGAACCTAGACCAAGTAGACTCAAGTCATGTCACAATAGAGTTACCGCTGTTCTTTTTTTCTTAGCAGCGAAGCTATGAAACCCCAAGCTGGCATACAACACGTTACCCTGCCACTATAGCTTTTAATTACGTGGTGTCGCCAATGCCTTCATATTTTGTCACCTCTTGATTGTATGTAAATGAGCTGTAATCCCATTCTGTAATCCTCTAAGTGCCACCCTATAATCGGCATGATGATGTTGCCCTTGATTAGATCGCCGAGCCCATCGTTCCACACATAATCACAAGCGATGCACCCATTGTTGTGTCGGAGACATTAAGTCTTTGGCGTAGATTTGCACAAAGAGCTTGGGGCAACTCCCATTCTCGAGCTCATCGTTTTGTCGTTGCCCTAGTCTTGTTGTTCACCCTGAGAAACTTCATTTTCTCAACCTGTCACATTTCTAGGCAATTATCTCTTCGTGGGGCACAGATGGTACCCGGGCTCCCTAGGCAGACCTGGGGCCCAGGTACGCTCCCATGCCCTTTACCATGAAGTTTTATTGATTCGAACGAGCTTTTCGAATATGTCTTTGATGAAAGGGTTTATTATGGATATAACCTTACAAGTTTCTTTCATCAAGTAATTGGATGTATAGTTACTTACAAGATGTAGAATCTTGTATATTTTCACACCCTTTTGAATATTTCTTAGACATAGTTCTTGTAAGTCTCCACACTCTTCTTAACATAGAAAGTATGTGACTACAAGAGAGGTGAGGTACCCTGGGGCTCGGGCAAGAGCAAGCCACGTCACACCTCATAGATATATATCTTGTAGGTCTTCACACTCTTCTTAATATAGAAAGTGTGTGGCTACAAGAGAGGTGAGGTGCCCCGGGGCCCGTGTAGGAGCGGGCCACGTTGCATATTGTAGATATATGTCTTGTAGGTCTCCGTACTCTTCTTAACATAGAAAGTGTGTAACTACAAGAGATGTGAGATGCCTCGGGACCTGTGTAGGAGTGGGCCGCGTCGCACCTCGTAGATATATGTCTTGTAGGTCTCCACATTCTTCTTAATATAGAAAGTGTGACTACAAGAGAGGTAAGATGTCTCGGGGCTCGTGTAGGAGCGGGCCGTGTTGCACCTTGTAGATATATATCTTGTAGGTCTCCACACTCTTCTTAACATAGAAAATGTGTGACTACAAGAGAGGTAAGGTACCCAAGGCCCGTGTAGGAGCATGTGAGCCCCCGGTTTTGTATACCGGGAACCCCATGTGTATTACAATACCATTCCCTGGATCAGTAGATGGTACACACATGGCACAGTTGTATATCTCAAGCTGACATCGTCTTACGTCTTACAGGTCTTAACAATATATTTAATAATACAAGGGTAGCCCAAAATGGGAACCCGAATAGACCAAGCATGGTCGACAGCAACACAAAATACCAAAACAACTAAATGAAGTAGCGGAAGCGAAGCAGCGGCGGTCCATCTTATCCCACACGCATCGACTGGTGAACCTAGGTCCCTATTCCACCGTCCTCGGTAACTCCTTGCCAGCATAGCACATGTACAGGTCGACACCAACACCTTTCTAAAAGATGTAAATAAGCAAGAGTGAGTACCAACCGTACTCAGCAAGCCACCACTACAGAATGCATATAATGTTCATAGGGGTTCAAGGATGGCTTGGTTTATTTGCATAAAGCTAGTTTTCACAAATTATTTCACAAACCTATCCCACAACAGTTTTAACTGAAAACCACGTTAAGTTGAAGTTATCATTAACCTGCGAGGGTTCATCCACCTTCCCCAAGCCTCGCTTGGTCCGGTTTACCCTCGCATCCAATTTCCACAATTTTAACCACTATGACCTTTTTGCATATCAGGCAAGGTCACACCTTCCACACCCATCATATTTTAAGCAATATTACAAATTGACGAGGCTAGTCAAGAGTAATACAAGTCCCGGCGCTCATTAACCGCGAGCACGGCTATTCGAATAGTTTAATTTACTCACACTGCAGTGGATGTACGCTTTTAATCCCACACTCCGTGACTCACCCAACACATGAGACTTGTCACGGCCCGGTTTTTCAGTTACCCTCGCATGGCGGCACCCGCTCCAAGGACTATGAATCCCCATTGCACCCCCGGCGCCACATTCCTACCTCGAGCCGGTTGTGAGGGGAGTCCTGGCGCTCCCGAGATTGAAGGTTACATCATACATATATAAAGCTTGACGTCATTAAACCACACACTTCCACATTTCCATACCGATATCCAGAACCTACCATGTCTGGGGTGCCACCCCACGAGAATAACCTAGTCCACCGGGTCTAACCCCACTCAAGAAGTGTGGTCGTACTCGGTTCGTTTCCTGCTTAGCTTCTTGACTCGGTCCTTAACTGACCAGGGTCGGCGGCTTACCGTTCCCAGAACCACCCATATTCTATCCGTGCCGCCCCAGTCGAAATCACTTTTGTTTAATTAAGTTTTTGGGTTTTCACAAAGGTTTTCATGCTGTGGGTGGCGCTTATGTCTCCACCCGATCTCTATCAATCACTCCCATCGAGTGATCAGTGTAACCACATCCACATATCCCACATATGGAGTGTATAACGTCTATGTAAGCAGGGCTAAGCAGTGAGTAAATAATCACGCGTAAAGTAATATACTCAGGTAACAAAGGTGTGTAAATACATAAGGATAAACAATATCAAAGGTAAGGCTTTAAGCAAATGTAGGTACGCGTTTTATAATTAGCATGCAATTTTATTTGCAATCAACACATTTATAAAAATAGGATCAACATGTTCGAGGAAAGGGGCGTAGTGACTTGCCTTGCTTTTAGGTTCCTATATCTTCCAACAATCCCGCGTCAGTAGAATTTCCGGATCATCCACTACGCGATCGAAAAGAGAAAAACATCCAAAACCCTATAAAGCAGATAATAACTATTATAAACTAATTGTGCCATTGGATAGATCACATTTTTAGAAAAATTATGGAAGTTGAACGGAGTCAATTGGACTTACGGTTGAGGAGATATGAATTTTGGAAGATTAATGGATTTTCTGGAATGCGAAAATGAATTTATTAAGTTGGAAAGGAATATTCCCAAGAATATTCTTTTGGCTGTGAAGTAAGAGGGAGGCAATGTGGACTTGGTTTTGGGAGGGCTTGGGCTTTAGCCCAGAGATGAGGGAGGTCGGCTAGGGAGTTAATGTCGACTTTTTAGTCGGCAGCCCAATGGATGAGTAGGGACGTTGTATAGACTTCTATAAGTGACTTCATGGTCTTGGTCCGAGGAACCAAAGGGAGGTTACATGGACTTGTGGATATAATATCAGGTCGGCTAGCCCAATGAAGTTGAGGGACATCAAGTAGACTTGTAGGGATTTTCATGGGCTTAGCCCGACATCGTGAGGGAGGCAATATAGACTTTCGCAAGTTCTAGGTCAAAGTGGGGCCCGCGGGGAGAGAATAAATGTGGGGCCCACTAGTGGGTCCCACCTCCTTTTCCTTTTCTTTTTCTTTTTCTTCCTTTCCTTCTTCTCTCTCCTTCTTCTCTCTTTCTTTTCTCCTGCTTCCTCTGCTGTTCTTGCCGGGAGGAGAGGAGGGTGCCGAGCGAGAGGGCGCCGGCGGTGGGGCGGCTGGGCGCGGCGCGGCCGGGGGTGGAGCGGCGCCGGCGGCGGCGCGGGCGCGCGGCTGGGAGCGCGCAGGCAACGGCGCGGCTCGGCCCGGGCGGCACGGCGGCTGCGGGCGCGCGGTGGCAGCACGCGGGTGGCGCGGCGCGCGCGTGCGGCGGCCGGGCGGCGCGGCTCGGCCGGGGGCGGCGGCGCGCGGCTCGGCAGGGCGGAGCGGCGCCGGCGGTGCAGGCCGGGGACAGCGCGCGGCTGGGGATGCGCGCAGGCGGCGCGGCGGCTGCGGCCAGGCAGGCGGGTGGCTCCGGCCGTGGCGCGCGGCAGCGTGGGTGCCGGCCACGGCGCTCGGCCGAGAGGCTGCGCCGGCCGGGACGGCACTGCTCGCGTCGCGTGGCCAGGAGGCGGCGCCGGGAAAGGCGGCAGTGGTGGCCGGGCTCGGCCAGGGGCGCGGCGCGCGTGCGCCGGCGCTCGGCCGGGCCAGGCGGCTGGAGGGGCGGCCGAGCATGGCGGCACGGCGCGGCAGTGCCACGGCAGGGGCGGCGGCGCGCAGCCGAGGCGGCCGGGAGGCGGGTCGGTGCTGGCTCGGTTTGCGCGGCACGGCCAGGAGGTTGGTGGCGCGCGGCTTGGCCGATGTCCGCGGGAGGGAGGTGGTCGGCCGGGGCAGCTCGGCACGAGCTGGGCCACGGCATCGGCCGGGCGCAGGGGTGACGCGGCTCGGCCGGGCTGGAGGAGGCCGGGGGCGGCTGTGCGGCAGAGCGCGCGCGATGGCCGGGCGTAGCCGAGGTTCACGACTCGGCGGCCGCGGCAGGAGACGACGTGCTGGCCACGACGTCGGCCGTGCGCGAGCTGCTTGGCACCGGACGGCACGGCGGAGTGGAGGCCGAAACGGTTCACCGGACAGGGGCGACGCCGGCCGGGGTTTCGGCCGAACGACGACGACGCATATGCATACACACGGCTAGCTAGCTGCATGCATGTGAGCTGCTTGCATGCATGCATATGCATACACACGACTAGCTAGTTGCATGCATGTGAGCTGCCTGCATGCATGCATGCACACGGTTAGCTTGTTGTATGGCGCATGCATGGCCGGTGGTGAAGCGGCGATCGTTGCGGAGGGCGGCCGCGCAAGGAACGGGTACGGTGTTGCGCCTCACGACGTCACCGCGCCGCGGCAACAACGGTAGACGAGGAATGCGGTAAGGAAGCAAAAGCAAGAGGAAGAGCAGGAGAGGAGCTCACCTTGCGGCAGCCGGGTAGCGGCGTACCGGGCGACGGTCCTCGCACGAACTACGGTCGTCGAGGTACAGCCTGGGGATGGTCGACCCGCGGATCGTCCTCGCACACCACGTGTTCGATCGATGGTAACAAACGAACACACAGTGTTAAGGAATAAATGTTAGCGGGTTAGTGCAAGTTAGGGGTCAGGGGTTAGCGAGTTAGAGGTCAGCGGGTTAGTGAGTTAGAGGTCAGCGGGTTAGTGAGTCAATGGGTCGAATGTTAGATGTTAGAGGTTAGCCGTTCGATAAGTTAGTCGTTCTCGGGGTTCAGATGACGGCGCGGCGGCCTACCCGTCCTCTTGCTCAACTGAGGCCCAGCCGGAGCCGGCCGCGGTGGAGCAAGCGGAGAGACGGCAGCGCGTGCGCGGGAGGAAGTGGCTGAGAGGATGCAGAACGAGCAGGAGGAGAAGAAAGAATGGAGAGGGACGGTTGCGTATTCGGCTATGGTTGCCCTTATATAGGCTTCACCGCACGAGCTCGTCTTGAATGGCCATGAAGACAGGGACGGGGTAGTTGCAGCGGCCGCGCGGGTTGGTGCGCATGCCAGCTTAGGCTCGACTAGCCGCTTGCATGCAGGCATACGCATAGCTAGCCAGCTGCATGGTGCATGCTCGTGGCTGACTTGCTTGCATGCATGCACATGCACAACTAGCTTGTTGCATGGCTGGCGGCGGTGCGAGGTTGAGCAGGATGCGCGTGGAATGGCCGGCAAGCTCGCCGGTGAGACGGGAGCGGAAGATGGCAGCCGGTGGTGTCGCAGCGGCCTCGTCGTAGCGGCGCGGCGTGCGGCGACGTCGCCACCGAAAACAGTATGGGGGAAGAATTAGACTTTATTTTTACTACCAACCCAATAGGAATGAAAGGGCTCGGGGAGGCAACATGGACTTTTCCAGAAAAAGCCCAGCAGGAAGGCCACGGTAGAGGGAGTGGAAATGAACTTGTTTTGCGGAATGGGTTGGGCTAACAGAGGGAAATGTGGCCCAAAGAAATAGGATGTTCGAATATTTTCTTTGGGATATGAAATTTGGAAATTTGAAGGGAGTTTGAGATAGAATTTGTACAGAGGACAACCTTTTCGGTAAAAGGATTTAATCGAGATCTTTTGGCACAGATTCTAGACACACACAAATAAACAATAAACAAGCAAACTAAAATTATGCCTGAGGACTAGACTTTGTCTGAGGAGGTCATATCCTTGAAAATAGCCTATTAGGAATTTATATTTCGCAATTTAGGTTTCTAGTAAATATTTTACCAATAGACATTATTTTGCAAATAATTTCCAAAAGCTTATCACTCTATATAAAGGTGCATAGAGAATAATCAAAGCTATTTCTTTAGTGGAACAATATTTGTTTTAATAAACTATCCCTTAATGGGTTTTATCCAAAATGGTGATACATTTAGATATATAGCTTTATTTATAAAGTAAATATGCTCGAGGGTTTTTGTTTTTCGGAATTAATTGGCATATGCAAATCATAGCTCCTTGAATAAATAATATTTGAAATCAAATATCGACGTATCCTCAGACGTTCGTCTATTAGTCCACGTGTAAACGAAAAACGACAGATCGAATTGAGTTAGTTCAGGCATGAATGTATTTTGAAAAAGATTTTTGGTTATTCTGAATTTTTAATTCCGTATTCCAAAGTCGAAATATTCAGGATGTTACAGAGCAGGTCATGTTGCACCTCATAGATATATATCTTGTAGGTCTCCACACTCTTCTTAACATAAAAAATGTGTCACTACAAGAGAGATGAGGTGCCTCGGGGCCCGTGTAGGAGTGGGCCGCGTCGCACCTTGTAAATATATGTCTTGTAGGTTTTCACATTCTTCTTAACATAGAAAGTGTGTGACTACAAGAGAGGTGAGGTGCCTAGGGCCCGTGTTGGAGCGGGCCACGTGACACTCTGCCAGTTGTCATCTTCTTTAACTCTTGTGTTAATATTGTAGACAATTACTGTACAATGTGATGATGTGGCAAGAGCTGCCTTGTGATCTGGAGAAAAGGATACCCTAGTTCCCATTTCTCCAACAATGCTTTACTAATTTGAAAGCAGGCACAATTTGATACAATAATACAAGTTAAGGTCACGATCTGTAACATCCAATTACTAAAATCAATGAGTCATGATTCTTAACGAGTAGTTTTCTCCGTTGCAACGCTTATATTAAAATATAAAAAAGGCCCTAAAAAGAGATATCACCTTCGCCATGGAGGCTAGAAATTCCCACATTAATCAAAGAAAAAAAAATGTTCCAATAGGAATATATTTGGAAATAACTAATTTTGGAATGAAAGAAGGAATATTGAAAAAAGAGTTCATATAGAACACAATTAGAGATTAATTAAATTTAGAATAAAAAGTAAAATAAAATTTAAAATTTGGAATAAAAAATAAAATAAATTATGAAATCAGATAAATGAAAATGAGAGTTCAAATAAGAATACAATTTACAAACATCTGAAATTAAAAATAAAAAATAATTATTGAAAGAACAGTACATGTAGAATACAATACGAGGTTAACTAAAATTTAGAATAAAACATAAAATAAATACCAAAGATTAGAAAAATAAAAATAAGAGTTCAAATAGAAATAAAATTTTCAAATAACAAAAAATTGGAATGAAAAATATGGAATTATGAAAGAATAGTCCTCTAGAATACAATAGTAGCAAATGACAATAAAAAGAAGGAACAACGGGCCTGTAAAGAAATAGTGTGGTGGCGGTTGATGGGACATCTGAAAATTATGAACGAAACCTAAAATATGATTAGGTTCGATTTTTAAATTCCAATGACAATTAAGAAGAGGGACTACGGGCATGCCATTAAGCAGCATGGTCGTGGCGTTTGGTGTGACTTCAAGAAAGTAAAAAATGAACCCTAATTGATTATTCAATTTTTTAAAATCCTAATAAAAGAGGGGAGTACAGTGATGACGTTTGATGGTCCTTCTAAAAATTATAAAAAGAAACTCCACTAGAAACTCTAAAAATTATAAGGTCCAATTTAAAAACGTTTTAAGAAAAATGAATAGAAGCCGTAGTAAATCGGGCAAGCAAATAAAGGGGTGATAAAAAAATAAGGGATAGCGACTGGTGTGTTTTTTGTAAAAAACTATAAATTTAGAAACATGGGAATGATAAGGTTCGATTTTTAAAGTCGTAAGACAACAAGATGGCTATTTAAAAAAATTAAGTAAAATCATGTGTAATAAATAAATAATTTTATATAGGTGCTAGCCACGTAATTACGCGGACCACCTAGTTTTTACAAAAATAAATTTTTTGGCATGTCAAACTAACTGGTGTGGCTATATAAGGCTGCCAAGTCAATGGCTACTACCGTGGTGGTCTTTGTGTGGACTGGGTCAAGTAGTCGCCGACTTACGTGGACTACTTGGGAATTTTTTTATTTTTAATTTTATTTATTAAAATATTTACAAAAATAATTTTTTATTTCAAAAATTTACAAATCTAATCGCTCATCGCCCTCTGGGAGGGCGATTTTTTAAAAATCACCCTCCCAGAGAGCGATTTTTCTGACGTGGCAGACGATCGTTGGCATTCGCCTAACGATCAGCCAACGGGGGAGGGAAAATTTGCAGGCGACCCCCTTGCTGCTCTCTCAAAGGGCGATTTTTCAATGTAGGGGACCGCCTGCAAAATGGCTGGGAGGGCGGCCTGACATTTTTGCAGGCGACCCCTTTATCGCTCTCATAGAGAACGATTTTACACTGTGTGGGGGCTGCCTACTTAAAGGGCGGTGGCCTGGCTTTTTTGCAGACGGCCCCTTGCCGCCTTTCCAGAGAACAATTTTATACTATGAGAGGGCCGCAAGGGGGCCGTCTGCAAAAATACTATGCCATCCTCCCAGCCCTTTTGCAGGTGGCCCTCCGCACAGTGAAAAATCACTCTTTGGGAGGGCGGCAAGGGGGCCACCTGCAAAATGCTCATCCCTCGTTGGTCGGCCGTTAGGCGAGGGCCAACGGCCGTTTGCCACGTCAGAAAAATCGTCCTCCCAGATGATGGACGACTGAATTTGTAAATTTTTGAAATAGAAAATTATTTTTATAAATATTTTAATAAATAAAATTAAAAATAAAAAAAATCGACTACTTGGCAACTTGATCGATATTTTAAAGCCCAAGCTAGCTACATGGGACGTTCATAACTTCCTACTTCAGGTGTGCGTATGTGGGCTACATTCGCAGACAACGTGCGTGCACGTATTAGACGTACCCCATTTATTTTTGGGAAAATTCGGTTTATAACACAAGTAGGGATTCAAAATAAGAAAATACCACAGAAAATTTTCATTGTCGCTTTTTACCACAGCCTGGCGCTACTTTTTGTTCAGTTCGTAGCACAAGCGTCACGCGGCGTTTATGTCCTCCGTTAGAGCTGAGTTGGGCTCACATATCGGTCACGCGAGTTGATGTTGCTACCCTTCTGGTCGCCACATTCCCCATCTCGTCTTCTTCCACGCGATCAAGCTAGACAGCTAGTGCCGGCGAAGAACCAACCATGAGCAGGAGTACAGGAAGTAGGAACCACAATTAGGAGGAAAAGAAGCTTTGATCGGTTATGCGTGAAACTATGGCAAATTTAGGAGCCTTTGATAGATCGAGTTCTTCGATCGTCATACTGCAGATCACTCTAAAAGAGAAGAAAAACGAACCAAAGACGCACTGAACTTTTGTTGAAATCTTCAGAGTGCTTATTATATTACATGAAGCTTTGGTTGAACAAACAAGTTTGGATATCTTGCTGTATATTCTTTTAAATAAGAAGGAAAATGACACAAGCATCAGATGCGACAAGGAATGAGTGATAGCACTTGATGGAAGGGCATTTTCCACCGAGTTAACTCCGTGAAGGCTAAATTTGACAGTTGTAGTATAAATCGAAGTAGCGCCCAGCTATGGTACGAAGCAACAATGCAAAGGATATTTTCTGATTTTGACTCCTCAATTGTGCTACAAACCGAAATTTTCCTTTATCTTTTTTCTTGAATACGCAAAAGATCTATGTATCACTATATTAAAAAAAATAGAGGATAGAATCCCAAGAGCAAAACAAGACACATACGCTGAGTTCTAGCAACCATACGTGCCACAAACTTGACCACAAACACAAACCTAACCATGACATAAGACTAACCACCTGACTCTTCAGCAAACAAAAAAGATAGCCCCTGAGTGCCGGTAAAACACCAGAGCTGTCCTTCTTCCTCAACAACAAAGAAGACCTACTAAGTTAGGAGCAATCCCATAAAAAACACACTGGTTTCGATGCTTTCAAAGCGTCTAAGCACCAAACATAACTATAAAATTGAGGACATATTTCGCCGGGCTATTAGTTGCCTTATTGGTTCTGTTTCACCACTTCTTCCTTTTCCCACCCTCAGGCAGTAAGAATGAAGCGTATCCCATTTACACATCGCCTTCTCCCTTTTCCCCTCTTATAGTATGACAAGCATTTTATTGTCAAACATCATAAAAATACGACGTATGTGTTCTAAAGTGCTGATGAATGATGTATGTAGGCCTACTACTATGAAGGGTAAGGGTAACCCATATCCATACCTAGTTTTATCTACACTCATTTCATAATTAGTTTACCCATACTCATAAGTATGGCTATTATTCAATAGGAATGAGTAATTCATATGTGAGCCCATATAAATAAATTGCTCAAATTTTGCCTAAAGTTTATCTCTATACAATAATTCATTTCTACAAAATTTAACCAAATTTGATAAAAAATTATAGTGTGAACGCAAGTTTTAATTTTTTTGTCCGAGTTTTGCACACATAAAATGGGTATTGGTAAAGTATGTAATAATGGATATTACCCTTTCGTACCCAAAACTCAAATGGGTAATTCCTCCTTATCCATACCCTCTCCGAATAGTACGGGTAAAAGTATGGGTATGGCTATTTTATACCCAATGACAACCTAGATGGATGAAACTAAATATTATTCAAGGACACAAATAAATTAATTAAATACTAGAAAATTGAAAAAATGGTTTAAAAATGTTTCGTCGATGGAAAATGTTTTTTTAATAAAATCTATAATGCTAGAAACTTAAGAAGTATGACGTTATGCCCATCATCTGTCAGCTCATAGGAACAGGGCCTCCATAACCGATTTGGATTTTCTCATAGCTACGAGAATAATTCTAAACCGAGAATAATTCTAAACTTGAATTTAAAATTTTAAAATCCAAATATGTACTCCTTTAAAAGATAGTGGTGGTGGCCACCACTGCTTTTGCATTTTTTTTATAAATTAGCTCCTGCTATTTTCAAATATTATAGAATAGTCCAGTATTTGCTTCAAACAAGTCAATACCTGTCGGTGATACGAGCCTGGGGGTATCGAGACTAAAGGGATGAGCGGCACGTCCCCCGGAGGGGTCGGGCCCGGGGGTGACGTGGCGGCTGCCCTCCCTGTTTTCCCCGAGGGTCGGGCCGCCCCTAGACCTTCCCCAAGGGCTGGGTCGCCCCGACCCCCTCGGCGCTAGTGCCACGTGTGCGAGGTTAGGTGAGCGTGGCCAGAGCTCACCTAACCGCATTAATGGCGGCTCAGATAAACGCACCACGCCGCATTTAATGCGGCGCGACGCGTGCGTGGTCAGTCTATGACCGGTCACGATGATTGACCGGTCGTAGACCAGGGCGTCGAGCTTCTGGCCGATGTCCATGAAGGCGAGTGCGGAGCCCACTGTGCCTCGCGCACCTTGGTCAACAAGGCCTTTCGCCAGGGTTTCTACTAGCTGATGGCGCTCCATGACGCAGTTGACCTGGTCCGGCGATGCAGGGCATGCTAGTTTCACGCCAAGCAGACGCATCAGCCAGCCCAGGCCCTGCAGACTATTCCGCTTTCATGGCCGTTTGCGGTCTGGGGGCTGGACATCCTAGGTCCCTTCAGGAAGGCTCCGGGCGGGTACGAGTACCTCTACGTCGCCATTGACAAGTTCACCAAGTGACCCGAGGCTTACTCAGTCATCAAGATCGACAAGCACTCGACCCTTAATTTCATCAAGGGCATCATTGCCCGGTTCGGGGTGCCCAACCGTATCATTACGGACAACGGCACTCAGTTCACCAGTGAACTGTTTGGCGCCTACTGCGACGACATGGGCATTAAGCTCTGTTTCGCCTCCCTCGTCCACCCCAGAAGCAACGGTCAAGTGGAACGCGCCAACGCGAAAATCCTCAAGGGCCTTAAAACCAAGACCTACAACGTCCTCAAGAAGCACGGGGACTCATGGATCGAGCAGTTGCCAGCGGTGCTCTGGGCAAACCGGACCGCCCCAAACCGAGCGACAGGAGAAACACCTTTCTTCCTGGTCTACGGCGCGGAGGCGGTCCTCCCATCCAAGCTCACCCTAAGGTCCCCTCGGGCTACCATGTATAGCGAGGTTGATCAAGATCAGCTTCGCCGAGACGACCTCGACTACTTGGAAGAACGAAGGCGGCACGCGGCCCTCCGTGCTGCGCGCTACCAGCAGAGCCTGCGGCGCTACCATCAGCGCCACGTCCGAGCCCGATCACTCAGCATCAATGATCTCGTCCTACGCCACGTCCAAACGCGTGCTGGATTGAGCAAGCTCTCACCAATGTGAGAGGGATCGTTTAGAGTGATCGGCGTCCCTCGGCCGGGCTCGGTTCGATTGGCCATGAAGGACGGCATGGAGCTGCCTAACCCGTGGAACATCGAGCATCTTCGCCGCTTCTACCCATAAAGTCGTCGAGAGTTGTGCCTCAGACTCGGGCCAACCCCACACGCTCCCTCAGGCATACAGTGTTGGCCAGGGGCTCCCATTATATATATGCACATATTTATCTGTATTTCCTTTTGTGCTTTAATAACAAGCTTTTTCGATTTTTATCTAAGGCTGCGCTTGCGTCGTTTTTTCACTTTTGGGTGTTTTGGCTTGAGTTGGCTCGTTCCTACCCTCGGCAGCCCAGGCCGTCTGGAACGCCAACGGGGCCCAGAACCGAGCCGTGCCTCGGGACGCGGTGAACTCCGGGGGAGAATCGGCAATGGCCCACAATCAGGTCCTCCCTAACCCCCAGTCACCGCGTTCCCGGCCTGGCCAGCCTCGACACGTGGAACTCCCAAGGCATTAGCTCCGACCCATGCTGCTTGAGGCCGAGGCCCGAGCCCAAACCTCCGCTCAAGCCAAACTCGATGGGATCACAAGACAGGCCAGCCTTATTATGAGTAAAAGAGCGTAATTAACATTGAATTAAAAATTTGTTCATTGCAGATAAATGGAAATGGCAGGAAATGTATGTACAAGCATGGCCCGGAGGCCTCAAAGCAAAAGAAAAAGGTAAAGGCGCGCGGCAGCCCGGGGGTCGGCCTCGCCCGCTCAGCCCGACGCGCTTGGCCCACCAGCCTCGCCGTCGCCGTCGCCGCCGTCATCGCCATCGTCCTCCTCGTCGGAGTCCAGCGCGAAGATGAGCCGAGGGGTCGTCCCCTCGAAGCCGTGGACGATCTCTTCGGTGGCCTCCCGAACTTGAGCGTGCGCGCCGGCCTCGGTCCCGGGGGAACTCCTCGAACGCCACCCACGGGGAGAAGTCGGGATCGCGAGCCTGGTAGCTCGCCAGCACGAGCTCCACCACCCCCTGGGCGAGGTCCCTCGAGGAAGACTTCACCGTCTCCTCGATCTCCTCGGGGAGCTTCTCCAGGTCCCCGGCCATCTCCGAGAGGCGGTGGGCGAGACCCTCCTGGTTGGCTGCGTACTTGGGGTGCCGGCCGCGCCATATGCCCGCCCGACGCCCCGCGTGGCCCAGACGAGCAACGACATCCCGCAGCATGCCGGGCCCCACCTCGTTCGCCAGCCAGAGGGCTTCGAGCTCCCCGACGGACGAATCCAGGGCCCTCTGCAGCTCAGCGACGGTGCCCTTGGCAGCCGCGAGGCGAGCGTCCATCTCCTTTGCCCGCGCCTCGAGTTCAGAGGTGCGGTCCTCCAGCGCGGCCCTCTCGGCGTGGGCACTCTCCAGATGGCGGCGCTCGCGCTCCGCGACAGCCTCCTCGCGCTTGGCGAGTTGGTCATCGTGCCGGCACGCCGCCGCCTCGCGACGGGAGATGGCGGACTCGTGTTTGGCGATCCCCCCGTCGCGATCCTTCCACGCCTCCTCGCGGAGGCGCAGATCTTCCGCCAAGCGCCGTGCTGCGGCCTCGGCCTCCTCAAGGACGCGTCCCCACTCAGCGACCGTGTCCTCGCGGAAGCGGAGTGTGGTCTCCACCTCCGCAGCAGTGGCCTCGTGCGCCACCAGCGTCGCCTCCCGCCCGTCCAGGGCACGGGTGCGCTCCTCTAGTGCCTCCAGCGCCCGGGCGCGCTGGTCGAGGGCTTCGGCCCGCTGGCACACGACGGCCTCCTCCGCCTGCAGGCGCGAGGCCTGCTCTCCGAACGTGCCGGTGTGCTCTTCCAGTGCCATGGTGCGGGCCTCCAAGGACTCCTCGCGCTGGCGCGTTGATTCTTCGACCTCCGCCTCCCTTCGCTCCCGAGCTGTGGCGGCGTCGAGTACCCCGCGCGCGGCATCGAGCTTCTCCTCCAGCTCCGCCATGCGGGCCCCGTGTTGGAGGCGGAAATCGGCCCTTGCCTCGTCCATGACAGCGGTGGCGACGAGGGCCGTCTGCCTCTCCTCTTCCACCTCGCGGGCCACCTCAGCCAGGGCCTCGCTGTGAGCCTCGAGCTCCGCGAGGTGCAGACCGTGCGCCCTGCGGTCGGCCTCCACCATGGCTTCCACCGAGCGTCATCCCTCTTCGACGCGCGCCCACACCGCGTCGAGCTCCGCCCGCTCCCCCTACAGAGCCTGCATCTGGGCGTTCAGCCCATCCAGCACAGTGTTATTGGTAGTAGCCAAGGCCTGCAAGAGGGGCTCCACACTCAGCGGAGTGGTGGTGGAGAAGGGGACTGCCGTCCCCGCGGTGGCGGAGTCCGGCTCAGCTCGCCGGTCGACGCGCGGGCCTCGGGGCCTCCGCCCAGGGCCTGCTCTTCCTCGGCGTCTGTCGAGACATCGGGCCCCGGGCGCGCCCCCTCCGCGCCGTCGCCGGCGGCCCCCGGGTCGCCTCGGCCTCCCGCGCGGCCGCCTCGGCTTCCCGCAGCCAACTCGGCAGCCCGGGCAGCCGCCTCGGCTTCCCGCGCGCTGGTGGCCTCGGCCTCCCGCGCGGCGTCCTCGGCCGCCCGTGCTGCCGCTTCGGCCTCGCGTGCAAGCGCGGCCTCAGCCTCTTGTGCGGCCACCTCGGTTGCCCGAGCGGCCGCCTCGGCCTCCCGAGCGGCCACCTCGGCCTGGCGCGCTCGGGCCGCCTCCCGGGTAGCCTCTTCGGCCTCCCGCAGGCGCGCCTCGGCCTTCCAGCGGTTGGCCTCCCGCCGCCGTGCCTCCTCGGTCGACGTCTCTTCGGCCTCGCCGCTCGTGGGCCGGCCGGCTTTGGATTGGCGGGAAGGGTCACCGCCCCGGACGCCACGGGACGGGATCTCGCTGAGGTACCAAAAAAAACAAATAAAATCAAAATGAGGGTCCGGGGGAATAGAGGATCGACCGCCTCGGGCGTGAGACCGTACCTATGGGGTGGGCGGTTGAAAGACCACTCAGGGGGCTTGATGAGGCTCCCCCTGCACGGTTTGGTCTCCCCCATCTTGCGGAGCCGCTTCTTCTTCCTCTCGCCCTCGAGCAGGGACGTCAGCACGGCGCTTGCCGGGCACCTGCTGCCGGCGCGCTCCACTCTGCCCCGCCCCCATGGGGAGGAGATGGAGGAGGGGTCTCCCCCTGCTTCCTTTTTCCCTTGGCGTCGGCAGGGCGGCTGCTCCCCGAACCCCCGCCACGGGGCCCTACTGCGTGGCCTCCCCGGGGAAAGATCGCTCTTCTCCTCCTTCGCGGCTACCACCTGCACCGTCGCTGCCACGGTGGGCTCGGTCCCCCGAGGCACCGACCGTCTGCATGATAGCCAGGATATTGGCGCGCTCCGGGTCGCTGCAGAGGGGGAGGATCCCCTGAGGGATGAGGGACGACTCCACGGCGCTAAGGTTTAGCACCCGCTGGACCATCATCTTGAGGTCCTCGAGGTCCCAATCCCACTTGCTCCCTTGATGGGTCCTTAGGAGGTCCTCGGGGCTGGTGTAGTCCCAAGCGCCCCGGGCGCGTCGTCGGAGCGGCGCGATCCGGCGGCGGAGGTAGTCGCCGAACACCATGGCGCCTGTGAGCTCCTGGGTACGCAACCCGGCCAGGCGGTCCAGGACGGCGTCGTAGGCGTCCCCCAGCTCCACCGACGCTCACCAGCTTGGCGCCTGCACTGGCGGCTGGCTCGGGAGTCAGAGACGCGCTTCATCGGGGAGGGCGGTGTAGAACCAATCGTTTTTCCAGTCGTCCCACTTCTTACGCAGGATGCAGGGGATGTAGTGGTTCGTCACCTGTCCCCACGGCTGGAAGTAGCAGCCACCGACCTCCGTCGGCGGCGATACCGGCTGCACGGTGAAGAACCACCGGAACAGCCGGAGGGATGGGCGCACCCCGATGAACATCTCGCACAAGTGCGCGAAGATGGCCAGCGTCATGACAGCGTTGGGGGTGAGGTGCGCATCTGGAGCCCGTAGAACTCCAGGACATCCATGAAGAAGGTGGAGAACAGCGGGATCAACCCCGCCATGGCAAAAGAAAGGAAGAACACCGACCTTTCCGGGTAGCATGGCACCAGGCGTCCCTGGCCCAGAATGACCACCTCTCGGCCGGTCGACGCCGGCATGAACCGGCGCGGCAGCCCGGCCTGCCTCTCGCTCGTAATGCGAGAGGGCAGCAGTACATTGCTGTCTAGTGGCACGGAGCTCCGCGCTATGTCGCCGGCGGAGGAGGAACACGAAAAACGAGCGCGAGCGGGGAGAAGGAGGCAAGGAAAACGAGAGAACTAGGGCGCAGTTGGCTGAGGCGAGGAAAAAATGGCGAGAGGAAGGAAGCGAATCCCTTCCTCGGTGCCCTTTATACCCTTGCCCCCGCTGCGCTCGGCTCCTCATTTCCCGCGCCCACTAACTCGCCCCCTTGTTTTTCGCGCCCACTCCTCCACTCGCCCCACTCGCTCGCTTCTGGCGCACGCGCCAGTCGTGCGGCCGTTGCGGTCGAAACGGGGCAGATCGTGTCCGTATTAATCGCGCGCAGTTACCGTGAAAAGCGCCATCATTATGCCCCCTGGCAAAACGGACCGACGTGCCCCGGTCTACGCGCCGCCCCGAGTAATGCGGCGGTTACGAGGCGACTGCCCATTATTGCTGAGTGGCGGCTCCCTGCTGCGTGTGGGATCGCGACCGTTGGGGTTTTGCTCCAAGGACCCGGGCCCACGTGTCACTAGACCCGAGGGGTGGCGTCAAACTTGGGTGCCCCTTGGAAAGACCCGACCAGGCATAACGCCGGGGGTGATGTCGGTGATACGTGCCCGGGGGTATCGAGACTAAAGGGACGGGCGGCCCCGTGCGCCCACGTGGCACGTCCCCCGAAGGGGTCGGGCCCGGGGGTGACGTGGCGGCTGCCCTCCCTGTTTCCCCCGAGGGTCGGGCCGCCCCCAGACCTTCCTCAAGGGCTGGGTCGCCCCTACCCCCTCGGTGCTGGTGCCGCGTGTGCGAGGTTAGGTAAGCGTGGCCAGATCTCACCTAACCGCATTAATGGCGGCTCAGGCAAACGCAACACGCCGCATTTAATGTGGCGGCGCGTGCGTGGCCAGTCTACGACCGGTCACGATGATTGACCGGTCGTAGACCGGTCAGATCACAGGTGGGACGGCGGCAGGGCACCTGCACGCTACCCGCGCGTCAGACGGCGTGCGGCACGTCTTGTCCCGTCCCATCAGAATGATGAGAGCCTTTTGCCTCTCGCCCCTCAGCCGGAGTTGGTATGCCAGCTCCGGTCATATGGTTTCCGTTTCCCGATGCGAACGGAACACAGAAGTCTTCTTCCATTTAATGGAGCTTGGCATGGGCGTCCCCCGCGTCAGCCGCCTAGCTGAGCGAGGATCCTGCTGCAGCGTCCGTGCGAGTGACTTCCGAGTCAAGCAACAAGACAACCATTAAATGTAAAAAAATATTTTTCTTCTACTTTAGACAGCTTGTGGTCCATGTGGTAACCCTTTGACATATAAAAGGAGGCCCAGGCCTGAGTAGAAGGGAGAGGACGGACAGATAGACAGGGGAGAAAGGGAGAGCAAGCACTGATGTTCCCTGATTTTTCAGTCTCATATTCCACACACAGGAATAGGGTGTTACGCTTCCCAACGGCTCGAACCTATATAAACATTTACGTCCCTGTCACTGGAGTAATGGATCTCGCCCTGCGCCCCCGGCCGAACTCACAAAGGAGGGCCCTCTCTGTCCCCCGTTGAAGAGCTAACACTCCGTCAATACCATATATTTAAGTAAGCAAATAAATGATACTAACAATTATATGAATACATATATGTATATGTATATGTGTGTGTATATTTACCCATAGTGTATTTAAACTTACAATCCTTCTGCCCCTCTAAACTAGTACTGATTTTTGGAAACTTTCTTTTTGAATCTTGATTTTTGGGAGCTGGATATTGTACCAGTATAAACAGTAGCGCACTACTACAGCTTAACCATTATTTCTGTGCCACTCAACCTCTTATTTGTACTCGTCATCAATCATCTTTCTTTTTTGCTCGTGCTATAAAATAATCTAGGAATATGTCACGGTTAGTGTGGTATCTGGATTTATGTTTAATAGGAGTATTATTCCAATATTCGGATTTTTAAATTTATGCTAGTGTGCGGATGACATTCACCCATATAGGAGTATATATATTCTTTTCGAAAAGTTACCTATATATATATTTTACAATGTACTGTACACTTGCAGAATACAACGTTCCTATTACAGTATCCGTATCTGGGCAACGGTTTTGAGTTACTGAAAAGAAGCAGACAGAACAGGGATCTGCATATATATATATATAAACACAAATTACATAACATTTATTGCAAAAGAAATGGAGAAAAACAAAACTAGTAACCTCAGCTATGTTCCTCTACAATTTAACCTCGGAATTATATATATACATCCTTGCTGGTGCCAATTGGCGCCAACAAGTCTGGTAAAATGCCCTAAAAACTACTCCTTTCGGCCGGTTCTTATGTTTCCTCCTTCCTAACCAATTATTCCAGCCCTATCTTCCTCAAGTCCACGAACTAGCAAACAGTTCAATGATCCGATTGAGGGAGAGAACTCATATGATCTATTTATCCAGTTTTAGATTATCGCAGAGATGGCCAAGTTCAGGCCTGGCCTCCATCCATGATGCAAATGTTGGTTCACGCCAAGATGAACAGTAGAGGTAGGATCGGAAGGTGATCAGGAAGAAGTACCGCCTGCAGTTAAACAGTTGAAATCAGAATATTAATCATTTGGAAACATATTGGGAAGAGATTGACCATCTGGAACTGGAAACATGTAGGACAGCGTATAGGATACTGTAAACATGTAGGACAGACCGTCTAGGATACTGTTACACCCAAACACAATGCTATACACATAGCTTGTATTTTTTTTCAGCTCAGAAAAACCCAACATATTTCTTCAAAAAAAAGTCTCTTAGATTTTTTGTTACATTCCACAGGACAAGTGCTTTCCCCTTAATTTTGTGCAGTGTTTCTTTTTGATCAAGCAACTGTTTAGCATTTAACTAAACCGAGCAGCCTCGGACCATATCTTGGGTGCCAAAAACTAACACTATTTTGATCTAATATGAATACTTGTGCAATTTTTTTTTCTAATTTTTAAATTTTAGGACCAATGCTATATTTGTAGATATCCACTGCACACATGCAGAGTGCTTAGTTTTGAAGAAACAAATTTAAAGAAAGTGGTGGTTTTTGACCAGCCAAGTCAAGATCCTTTTTTCAATCCCTGAATATGAGTTCTCTAGTGCATTCAAACTGCATATGAATAAAGTATCGTGATCAATTTGTTATGTGTGATTGTACATACAACTGTTATGATATCTACATACAGACTATGAAAATTATAGTAAATACAGTAAATACTTTGCATGATGCATAGAACATTCTCATGAAATGGAGTGTGCACTCCAAATAAATTGCCGAAGCAGGAAAAGCTCTATCCATTAACAAATTTGCATAGTCAATCACTCAATACAAATATAAATGCAAGGGGTGTGCACATTTAAACTGCTATGGCTTTTCTAAGTATGAAGAGAAAGCAGTGTGATCGAGAAAACCCTATATGAAAATTACCTCAAAGCTTTAGTGCCCATATCCATTAGATATGACCATGTCTCATCATCATCAAGTGAACAATCTTGCAGTGCCTTTCTGTAATGCATAATATCCTCCCGCAAATGCCCAGCACCAACACACCTTCATGAGAGATTGGTTCTCAGAATAGATGCATAACAATAATCACACGAGTAACATCTAGGACTAAACTAATATAAGTTCCCCGTTAGTTCACAACTATGATTCATTGATTAATTTACATAAATGCCTGAATGAAGTAAAAACCTGCGCAATACCTGTCAATAACAGTGTCAACCTCTTCTTTGCATTTTGGGCCATGTACCAGTACCCTTGTAAGGTTTAATATGTCACGGTAGTCACCTTGCTTGAGAGCTATATCAGCTGATGTTTTGATAGACACACTTTTTGTAAGAGAAGTTGATATGAAGTGTGTTTCTGCTGTTTGTTCCATGATGAACTTTTCATCTGCTCCTAGTCCCAGGCATGTAATGGCCATTGCATAAGCAACACCACCATATCCTGTGTGTGAAATAAAGAGGTAGTACCTAGCATTCCTGTAGAGAAGCAAGTCATTCTTATAGCCTGCAACTGAGTAACACAGTTTGTCAAGCTATATAAAGTTGTGGATTAGGGCACATACTCATCAACGGACGATTGTATTGCATCTACATCAGAAGCTAATGCTTCTCTTTCCCTGGTGAGAGGTATTCTTTTGTAGTCGATACAGTACCCCTGATCTCTCAGTACACTATATACTTCAGCTGGTGTCATTACATCCTCCATAACTATATGTTCCCAAAAACCTACAACACTAGTTTGGCCTGTTGACGAGTTAAATTTTTCTTGGTGCAGAAGTAGCCGACCACCTTGTTGTTTAACTTCGGAAAGTATATCCTCCTTTAGTCTTGCCTCTATGTTTTCGACCTGCATAGAAGATCATTTAAGGATTGCCATGAAAATGATATTTGGATTATTGGAGGAAACCTCACCATTGGGCCACTTATGCCAACATGCTTAAGAGTATCAACAGGCTGATCTAGTTCTCTCAAAACGAAAGGTGTTCCCTTGATGTAAACAACCACTTCCTCCCTAAGATCCGTGACAACCACCTTTTGAGGAATGCTTCTCCCAGTATCTTTAGAGCCCAAATATGACAGAACTTCTTTTGCTCCATCGACAGTTGGCGTCGCCATGCTATACACAGGGTATCCATCAACCTGAAAGGCGCATTAAAAATTATAATAAGGTATGTGACTAAGTATCCTTTATTATAAAATCAGTTTTCAAAAAGTGAAACTTCCATTTAGTACATGCACGCCTCTGTTGCCAGAAGAAATGCGACCACTACTTTTCTTTACAACTAGTATAAGTAGCACACAGAAGAGAGAAATAGTATATTTTTTCATACCCACTGCACATAAATGAAATGAATGTTTAATCCAGAATTTCATGATGTGGCTCTGACATCAATCATCTTGAAATGCAAACATTACCAATCTTTTGGCTTACATCATCGCTCTTTATTGAGATGATGATTACATCTTTTTTAGCCTTTGAGGGATCTATCTAGTCTAAATACACCGACCAGCTCCCTTTTTGAGATATGTTCTAGAATTCTGAATGAGTTATTTTAGTTAAGATAGTAAAACTACAAGAAATATTATATTTATAACACCTTAATATGCCACTTTTAATTCCATATTGTCCTTTCCTCTCAGTTTTTCTGCTAATTCCCATACTGTTTTATCAAACATGTAAATTATGACACACTTTGACAAGAATAATTATGGGTTGCATGATGTTAACTAGGATACAGCCTCACTTCTAGTGGGAGCATTGCATAGGCACTAGCTTGATGCAAGGTCATTTAGCAAAACAGTAGCCAATAGAAATGGACATAGAAGAATGCAAGCAAATCGCATGATCCTGGCCTGACCCGTGCTGTGGCTTTGGAATTGGATGGTGCAAAGGCAAGGTGGTGCAGGAGGGACAGATTACGATGAGCATGATGCTGTAAACCACCAGGGCAAAATTCTTTATCCCTTTTCTTTTCGCAAACAAAAGTTTGCACCTTGGCTCTAGACTCTAGAGTCGTCTAGAAATGAAATTGTACAACTCATACATCACCCATGATTGGGATGGTCAGCTGAACTTTACAGCTGGGAGGATTCGGTGAAAAGTAATGGAACAAGAACAATTGTGTCCATAAATTAATGCTTTTAAACACTGGAAGCATGAAGAGTGAAAATTCCCAAAATTTGGACTTTGAAGTGCAGGTGCTACCAAGCTAATCTTTTTTCTACATCACCAAGACATGAAAGCTCTACGAAAGTCATGTGTCATATAAGATATAACATGAGTAAATTACGCTGGCGATATCTGAATTTGTGAGGTGGGTGTAACTACACAAACTTGTAAAGTGCTCATTTTGGGTGTAAGAAGTGTAGTGCATGCAGACCAAGGCCAAAACGGCATACCGTAGCTAATCTTGATGAAATGGATGATGATTAGGGCGCCACATCATGGCCCACGTGCACACCTAAGGAGCGTGTGTTACATGTTATATCAAATAATTCCTTGTTTTTGACTTTTTTGTCCTTCATCTATTCCTATCCCTACATTCCTCATTTATTTCTATACGATGTCTTTTATTGTACAACCATCATGCATTATCATATGGTTGATTGAACATGTATGTGCCTATGACTCTTCCTCATTTATACACCTGCATGGCATCCTAATCACTGTCCAACTCCACAAAATTAACCATGGTGTGCTGCTGCTTTATTCGCATGGCATCCTAATCACTGTCCAAGTTTGAATGGCAAAGTTTAATTGGCAGAATTGATCAATAACATGAATAGCTAGACTAAAAAAATGCATATGCATTGAACAGGCAACTATTAAATGCAAATTTTTGTTACAAATAAAAATACCTTGAAAACTTGAGGAGCACCACAGAAGTTAATAGTGCTTGACCTTTTCTGTCCAGGAAAGAAGTACATTTTGAGTATTGATCCCTTTCCCAAAACAGAACCATTACGAGCTTTGACAATGGCTTCCATCATTACGTCACCTTGTGAAGGCTGAAAAGATGCTTTGGATTCATCCTACAAATAGTAAATTATAACTAATGGTGCCATTTCCTCAAAGGTGCAAAAATGATGTTTTTGGTTAGAAGAGATGAGGATATTTACATTAACAGTGAAAAAGCGCCCAGGTCGTAACCTTATGCTCCATTTCATGCTTTGGATCTCTGGCCTCTGGTGTATCCATGCTTTAAATGACATCTTTGCCTCTCCTTGCCCGCAGAAACCATCAAATGCTTCACTCCAAAGATATGCTGAGAATGCAACTAATTTCAAGTACCTCTCCAAATATTCAGCACCACGATTTAATGCAACCCTCTTAACTCTTTGCTCCACATGCTGTTGGTTAATTACTTTTGTATACTGCAAAACAGCCTGGCGAATATTCTGTAAAGCCGAGCATTTGTCAATAACATTATCCAAAGTTTGTCTACACTCAATTCCGTTGTCAAATAATCTTGTAATCTTCCGCAAAACAAGTATGTCATCAATTCCAAATCTAGGATGCTGTTCTGTCACAGTATGAGGTCTTGGTGAACTTGAATTAAGGTGACCATTGTGATCCGTTGTTTCTTCTCCACTTGAGTAACCCAATTCGTTTGGATCTTCCTGGTTATATTCACAAGCTGGCAATCTAATAGGTCTGCCATGATCAATTCGCAATCTCAGCAGGCAAGCAATCACAGTACCTGTAGTTGTTCTTCCCCTGCCCATCTACAAAAATCAGAAAGTTAAACTCAACCTTTGTAGCCTTTCATATAATTCAAGAGTCAAGGCTTTGCCTAACATAGTATTCTGGACTAATAAAACAAATGAAGTGCAGTACCTGGCAATTAAAAACAAATGCAGTATCCTTGTGAGCAGCTGCCACATTTAAGGTTATTGTGTCAAAATCTGAACTTTTGGGGGCTTTACCATCAGTGATTGGCACTCGTGCATACTTGATTGGAAGACCTTCAGACTCCAGAAGTTTGTACACCTCCAATGGAGTCAGGACAGCTTCATTATTTACATTTTCCCATGCATCAAATATCTCACCATTGTCAGTCTCATGAATAACCATTATGGCCCCACTATAGCGTTCCGCTTCCCGTAAAATATCCTCCTTCAAACGAGCTTCCATTCGTTCCACCCTATCACGATCAATTCCCTGGTGTTGGTTCATTGTGTATCATTTAGACCAACAGAACAGTTTTGGGAATAAGCTCAACAGAGCACATGTTTCAAGTATTAGTTTATTTAAGCACAATGAAACACAATTGTAGACAAGTATACAAATTCCAAAAACTGAACAAAGAACTAAAGTTTTCATAAAACCAGAATTAGAACAAGTCCTTTGGACAGTTACTTCAGATTAGAAGTAGTTAGAAGAAATAAATATAGTTAGCTTAGCTATGGATATAAATATTCAAAATAACTTATAAGAGTTTTCTCATTGGTGCACTCTGATACATCAGGAAGGAAAAAATTATAAGCCTATGTTAGATCAGGTGCAAATTTAACCTAAGGTTAGAGCAAAAAATCATGAGCATCCACTATGTTACATATCTGTCAAAGCAACCAGACATGATGCATACCGTGTACTCCAGCATATTCTTGTATGGTCTTTCCACTTCACGTAGTACAAATGGCTTCCCATTTATATAAATAACTGGTTCTTCTCTCATATTATGCCACAGAATTGGTCGCCCTCCCTTGCTTGTACTAATACGCTGAATAACAGCTCGAATGCCATCAACAGTAGGGTTTGCAACACCATAAACCGGAAATTCAGGAATTTCCCTAAAATTAGGTGCACCCTCCACTCTTTCAGGTAAATGAAGGTTGTGACAACCTGGGCAGTGGTCACTTTTTAACACAGTTTGGCGTCCAAGAACTTCTCCATTTCTCATGGCAGCAACAATATCCATCTCATGAGGGCGTCCATCAGCAGATTCAACAATTTTTGCAAGAGAGGGTTTCGAACTTGAATAACCAAGAGCGCCCATTGGATCTCTCCTCAACAGCCTGAAATTATCAAAATGTAAAAATATGAGTTTACTGGTTATGCCGAAAGACAAGAAGTAACCAGATATAGAAATTTCAGAAGTTACTGATGCTCTTATTAAAATGGATAATTTTATATGGCGTCCTTGAATATGCATTATCATACACACTTTCCAGTGTTTTAAAAGTATGCAGAGTGTATGGTGGAAATAGAGTAATATAACCTTTCTGCTCTTTACCCTTTGACATTGTAAGATTATAACATGAATTGCATCAGGACTCACATGCAATGCATGGCTCATATGGAATCATGAAATGTCTTTGTACTCATGTGCTGCTACACGCTATAGTGGCTAAAGCAGGTTTCCATGAAGCAACAACCATATGAAACAAAGCTATAGAAGCCGGTACATGTAGCCACACCACCTTGTCCTCTATGAAAACAATGACCTTTTAAACTTTAAGTAAGATTTCAGTTTACAGTTAAATAGGTGCATATGCACTATGTGCATAAAATCCACTTCCCAATATCTATATGGTATATTCATGCCAAGAATTCTTTACGGATCCTTGCGATGAATGGTAAAATGCAAAATGCCTAAATTAGATGTAGCAGGGATCTGTTTTAACCTTCATTTCCTCCCTTATTTTTGAAGGACAGAGATGGGAACACATCAAAGAACAAAGATGAGAGCACTTCTCTAGTGTCATGTATACAAAAAACCGTTTTAATATTAGGGTTCGCCACAGTAAATTGACTGATTACATTTAATTATAACAAACGCGGGAATTCTTCAAATACAGACATTGCAAAAAGAGCTGTAATATTGAGCTATAAATCCATACCACTTATTGATCTCCAATGTAAATTTCACAAATTACTCCTCGATTTTTTTTGTCAAAATGTGGTAATCCTGTGCATGCTATAGACTAACTCCTGAACCACAAACTTCACCAATATTGTGATTTCCCATGTGGTGCAAGGAATGGGTTGTCAAATTAAGGTTTAGGCCTTGTGACAGCTCTCGCTGCTATGAAGAGTTCAATAAATACAAAGTGTGAGAAGCAAAGATAAACATGGTCTCTGGTGACTGTATTGATTTTCATATCTCAATCATATCATATCATATAACTTGGATGAGATATGGCAGAAGTTACGAGGATGACTCAGAAAGAGAGCATAGTACACTCATCAAGACAACTGTTAAAATTGAAAGTGTGCAAAGTATGACCTTGTTAGCCATGCCTTAAATTATCTCTTCATAAAGTTGAATTTGTAATGAATTAACCAATTTTAAAAAAGTTAGTCATGTCAATATTCATATTTTTAATGCCATATAGACTCAATAATAGTAATAATATAAAACTACCATTGTTGTTTAAGTAAAATTGTTTGTTCCAACATGCATGTTGATCAAGAGCTAAAAGATTAGCTCATATTTTACTATTTACTTCCAGTTCTCCAAGCCATAAAGAGGTGAGTTCAAATTAATTTGGATAAAACCTTGATGGTAATGCTTATCGAAGATTACAAAAAAACACACAATACTTCGAGAAAGATATTAGAGAAGGGAAAAGGAATAAGCAATGAGCCTAGCTCCCTGAAATAGCCAAAGACTACTTTTTCAATCCATGGTTTTGACACCAGGGTGACCTGATTCAAGAAATGTCAGTGACTAATATTTCTTGGACACAAAGGCTGCCTAGTATTAATGCCTGTGTACCCTAGTAATTAGTCCAAACAAACTATTGAAGAAGCATTGAGATCTTATCTAAAACAAGATCTAAAATGAAAGTCCAGAATGTGTTACAAGGGAAAGTAAGTACATATTGGTACACTGAATATAAGAATTCCACCTTACTTGTGAATAGTATAGTGATATACAACAAAATGGACATGTTAATTTTTAAGAGCTCATCTCATGTATCAAAAACAGAACAATGTTTAGCCTGGATACACTCTTAAAGCTGTACATGGTACTATTTTTGTAGTAAGGTGCCACGGCTCACCTTCGAAGAATGCTGTACAGTTCAGGCCTTGCTCTCATCCAATCAGAAAAACTAACTTCTTCTGAAAAGTTTGATTGTTGAGCAGAGCACACTGAATGAACATAGACAGCAAAGCATATGAGGAAGTAATAACGTTCCAAGTACTCAACAAAGAAGGAAAGCGATGCCTCCCGTTTCATCTCATCAGGTTGTCGAAGAATACTATTGCGGTACGTAGCAATAGCCTCTCTTAAGTTCTGCCATAGTCACAGCAAGTCATAACAACAAATATGCTAAGAGAGTTGTATTAAGTTAGTATCATAAAGAGCATAAAATGGTATACCTGCATCGTGTCACATTTATCAATAACTTTGTCAACTTGCCTTTTTCCTTCAACACCACCCTGAACAAATGCAATCACAAAATGACCACACTAAGTGTCTAATGTAAAAGGGATATGAATTAACAGATCCAGGATATTACCTCCAGAACTCGTACCAAGCTCCTAATGACAGAATATTCTCCTCTGAGGATAGCTTCTTCCGAGCTAGGCATATAGTCGTCTACATCATTTCCAGAATGGAAGACCTTTCCAATTGAACTTGTCCTAGGGATACCTGCAGCCAATAGCACCCAGCACAACTCAATATAAGAAAATTCAAACACGAACCTACAGGCATAAAATGTAAGGATATAATGCAAAAGACATCTATGATGTGCATTTAGTAGACTTGTACTCAGTAAATACAAAATCACCAAATAGGCAACAGTCTGTATGGAGAATTCTGTTTATCAATCAATTGTACATATAGGTAGCACAAGCAACAATGTCACCAACCAAATTACAGTCTGTACTTACCTGATGATCCTATCCGGTTCAGATAAATCAATGTTGCTATAACCATACCAGTGGTTGTCCTCCCCCTCCCCATTTGACAATTAAATATGATTTCAGTTTCTATATCAACTTGAGAGATTCGGCGTACCTGTTAGAAACAGTGGAGTTCACTGTTATGCAACTATAATATGAACCAAATTTCAGTATACCATCTTAATCACAAGGAGTCTATAGATGATTGAACCCTGGTAAACGTGGATCCTATCAACTGTGCAAATTAGGTTAAACCTTTTCCAACTAAACATAAAAGCTGGCACATAGGGAAACAACAGTAACATACAGAACTAACAGTTCAAAAAAAGCATACAGAACTAACCAGATTGTCAAAATCTCCTTCTTTTGGGGCCTTTTCATCAGTAATAGGAACACGCTCATAATCTACAAGGTATCCTTGATGCTGCAACTCCTCATATACCTATATACAAAGAAACAAATTCTCAAAGGGACTAAAAATAATAAAACAATATAACCAAACCTTGAAGTCTATTCTTACCTCAAGAGGGGTCTTGACTGTATCAGATACCACTGACTCCCACTGGTCCACCATCTGACCATTTGGCAGCTCATCAGTGACGAGGATCTTATTACCATATCTGCTCCATCAAATATTCAGGTAAAACAAATAAACCTCTTAAGAGTACATACGGGCAGAAAACAATATTGGCAGCTGCTGACGTACCGTGAAGCTTCCTGAAGAATATCTTCTTTCAGGCGAAATTCCATCTGTTCCACTCTTTCCCGGTTAATTCCCTACAGTAGTAGTACATATACAAAAAAAAAAGTTAAAATGGAAAAATAAAACGATAATAGAACAATAGTAACTTCATGTGGAATCAAAGTTGTTTTGAAGGGATAGGCCTTCTCAATATGGTTCATGTTTCTATAGCCTTGAAAACATATCTAGAATTACCCAAATTAAAATGAGATTTAACAGGAAAAGCATTCCAAGTCTGCAATAGCACTAATGCATCATCATTCCTTTAAGAAACAGAGCTATATATTTTCCTGGGTCTCAGGACATCTGTATCATAACTTCTGCTGTGGATGTTTAGCAAGGCAAAATATTTTTGGTTTAACAACTTCGTGGACTTCTCATACAATAAACGAGAAACATAGAGACATACTGCATAAACACTCTAGGCATGACTAGAGAAATTAAAGGCAAACATCAAATCAAAGAATACCGTATATTCAAGGTTTGAGAAAGGTCTTTCAACATCTCGCAGAACAAAAGGGCGGCCATTGATGTAGATAACCTGTACAACATTGGTGGAAATTACAACTTACTAAGTTCCTTTTTTGTCAAACATAAAATAAAAAAGATATAAGGTACTACTCTATCTTATTATAGGGAAAAGTAGTATTTGTTGTAACAAGGAAAGGGTGTAACCTGTTCAAAGGACACTTACTGCAAGCTAAGCAAACTGGTCCAGAACTCACTTGAAATTTGAAATTTACATACTGTTAAGGCATGCATGTCAAGTTATGTAATTTCCATAAGTAAATATTACTAGAAACTTTTTCATATATTTTTTTAAGAAAAAGACACACCCTCTTCTCTATGTTTTTTATTTATTTATGTCTACCTACTGAGAATTGGAAACCGATGTTCTAGACAGTTCAAAATCCATTGTTCATTCCAAGTTACCAACCTTTTGTAGTTTTGAAGTGGTGAGCATAATTTAATGTTTTTATGCTATAGATGCTTAATTTTCTACCGATTATTCTAATTCAGTGACCAGTGTTCTTACCGGCTCCTCGCGAAGACTATGCCATAGAACCTGGGTTTGTTTTCCTTTCTTTTGCGCTCCAATGTGATTTAACACATTTACAATTCCTTTCATTGTCGGCATTGCAACACCATGAACTCGTAAAGAACCCGCCTGAAAAACAGTTGGCAACAGTAAGTAGATGACAGAAAATTATAAATGATTGAGAACCCAGGCTGTTGCTGAATTTTTACTGGATAAAAAGGAAACAAGAAAATTACAAATTGGAGAACACATTTTGTAGGACTATTCATTCAAGAGTTCATAATAAACATGTCAGATGGATTGTTTAGTTCATACAAGTTCCATGCGGCCTTCACATTGTTTTTCTTTAAATGTTATATCTTCTATCATCTAAGACTATGATGCCTTAGCAGAAACAGCCCAGATAGATATGCATTGGAAGTGTTTTGCTGAGAAGAAATGGATTTAATGCTCATGTTCATCAGTGTGATCAACAAAAATCATCAAGAAATCCAAATGCAAGTTGCATAGCATTAAGTGTTAACACTCTTTTATTAATTTATTTTGAGATTTACATTTACTATTGTGAAAACAAGTAAAGGCATTTCCGGAAAAAACACCAAAATTATCATAGGATGGGCACATGAGAATCGAACATGCTGCACAAGGTTACCGATAAAGCAGACAAGCAGCGCATGAAACATGTATGAGACATAAACAGGCAAGGCAGTTTTTCTTCCGTGGTCGAGAAGATTGGAGCCAAAATTTGCTGCAGATTCCCGTCGCGAACGCATGGAATGGGGGGCCAGGGAAACCGAGGAATTCGCGGCGCGCAGCGGACTGATCCGGCAACCATCCAGATTACCAGATTAGGACGAGGAGCAACGCACCTGGCGATAATTGGGCGCGCCGTCGATTTGCGGCGAGAGGCGCTTGTTCTGGCACCCGGGGAAGTGGTCGCTCTTGAGGATGGTCTTCTTCCCAAGCACCGAGCCTCCCCTCGTGCTGATGACCTGCTCCGGCGCCACCTGCTCCTCCACCGCCTCCATCCCCCACCACCACCGCCACCCCTCCTCTCAATTCCACGCGCACCCCTCTCCGGCAGCCCCTGCGCCGCGGCGCATGCAACCAGCAGAAGAAGAGAAGAGCCACCCACCCGGCTCCCTCCGCGGCGGCGGCGGCGGCGAGAAGCGTAGGCGGAGGCGGAAGGCGATAACGCGGCGAGATGGGAGGATGCGGGGAGCGGCCAATAGGCAGAGGCGAAGCGAGGCGAGGCGATGAAACGCGGAGGCGAAAGGGGACGGTTGGGGTAGCGAGGCCTTTGCCTTATACTAGTTGGCCGCAGCAGCAGCAGCGGCATGTGGCGATGGGGATAGATAGGCAGCAGTGTGCAGTACAGGGCTCTCTCTGTCCCTATCTCTATCTTCTTCTCTCTCCCTGGCTGCCTGCCATGTGTATGTGTTGCAGTACAAGTTTAGTACTGCTACTGCTGCTGCTACTCCAGTCTCCGGATTTGCGATTTGCTCTTCTTCCTCCTCCTGGCCACGCCCACGCGCACACGAGATACGCGCGCCATCGCTGGTTTGTCACCTCCTGATTAACAACGGTTACTAATCATCAAGTTGTGTGTTAGTTTATTACTCCTGTGTGTTCATTGATTTAGTAGTGATTGACAAGGTAGGACGACTAGTTGGGTGTGTGAAACCGAAAGCCGTTTCGACGAGATTGCAAAGGGATCTCGAATCCTCGATCGCTACTGCCCCAAAAAGCAGCGGTCGGTGGCTGGCAGAAAGTCCAAACCCAACCCCGCCTTTTTCTCCACCCCGTCGCGTGCCGCGTGAGCATGGTGGCGGTGGCCGAGGCCGAAACGCACCCGTTTATCGCCACCACCACCGCCGCGGCATATTCCCCCGGGCCTTTTGGGTTGGCTGCCTCTCTCTCCAGCGTCGTGATCGCGTGCCCGCGCGACAGCGGGGAAAAACGGCATATCCGGCGGTGCCGCGGCCGTGCGCGCGGCATATCCGCCCGCCGTGGCCGTGGCGTGCGGGGCCAGGTCAGGTCAGGTCACGGCGCGTGCGCGGTGTGATCTGGCGGGGGCCGGGGGCCCCGCCCCCGCGGATGGGGGAACTGATCCCGTGGTGGCTCCCGCGCTGCTGCCTGCTGGTGCTATTCCAGGGGGCGTCACGACACGGCGCCGCGTCAGCGTGCGTGCGTGCGTGCATGGCATGGCTTCGTTGTTCGGTTTCGCTTGCGCACGTTTTCCTCCTTGCCCTTTTCGGATTGTGACGGGCGACTTCCCCGGGCCCCATCATCCTCTTGCAAGTCTTCTATTTTCTTCTTCTCGACCCTGTTGTTTAATGGACAGACGATTGCGTCCTACTGTACAATCCCGTTTACTAGGTATATATAAAAAGAACCCCACACACATTTCCAACATGCTCCATTTCCGCTAGTATAAGGCTGCGTTGAAAATATTATTCTACTTTCTCTTTTTTCGTGCGCCCTTTTTCAATGACTAAAATAAAAAATTACTTTTAAAAATTATATGAATTTATTTTAAATTATTTTTAAATTAATATATAATTAATTATATGCTAATTACTTATCTCTTTTTTATGCGGGATTGATGAATTAGGTTCGCCCGCAACTAGCAAGACCTGTACGATCGACGGGCAATTCGGCATGGACAACAAGCTTGATGGACCGTGAGGCATCAAAGCTTGATGGACAGTGATGCGAGCTGCTTGATGGATCAATCATAGGACCAAAAGACACACGCTGGATAATGCTTTCCACAGGGAGATGAGACGGCCTTCGTAACAGTGAAGGAACGAGCCAACCGCGAATCCGCAATGTGCTGCGTGTCAGAGAGGCCAATCAAATCGAATTATGGACGAGAACGCTTTTTCTATACTACTACCAATGGAACTTGCACCACAAGTTCTGCACCGACAATTGAGATCTCCACTTCTCCAGCCACTGCACTTGGCAGTTGGCACCTTTCTCTTGTCCCCACCCACACCCAGAAAAGCAAGTGCAAGTTTCTTCCTGTATTAACAATTGTACCCCTTGGATAATCAATGTGTATGAACAATTTGTTATGATTACTACTCCTTTTGTCCGGCAATATAAGGGACTATACCTCTTTTAGTAGAGATCAAGGCCATCCCCAATAGGTGTCCTTGTTTTGTAGCCTTATTCATGTCGTTCGGCTCATCGTTGCTTTTGGAGCCGAAGCCGTCTTCTAGCAGAGGCGCATGTTCTCTTGTCTCCCTACGCTCCCTGGCCCCTTTTCGTCGAGCTACAGAGCTAGGTTTCATGTTGGACGATGTCGTGGCTAGCCTCGCACTCGTGGACACCGCTCCAATTTCTCCTTCTACCCTTGGCCTCATCGCTGGGAGAAGGCCCATGGTGGTGGGGAGGAGTCGGAAGCGGCGCGACGAAGACGGATCCGCGACGATGACGACCTGAGGACAGTGCAACCCACCAGATCTGGCTGCCAGTGAGGTAGACGGAGGCGGCTCCCTTGGCGCGGTAAAGAGGAGCTCCGTTGTCCAGTCCCGTCAACTTCTACACCATTGGCTTCTACGGTAAATAAACTGTAAAAGTATACTAATAGGCAAAAAATCCATATGAGAAATGGCTTTAATGGATTGACACATTAAATATAAAAGTACATGTTTTCTCTTTTTTTTGACAGGGAACGGTGAAGAGTTATACTAGTATTTATGTACTCTCTTTTTTTCAATGAGAATCCGTGGGGGTTAAAATCACCCTGAAAAGCTGATGCAAATGCCTAATCCCTGTTGTCCTTTGCTTATATCGGGATCATAAATCTTCTATATTTATGGACAAATCAAAAGGGTATAATTTTTTATATTTACGGATGGAGGGAGTATATCTATCCTAAGCATTTTGTACTTTTAACGCTTTTATAGGTGTTAAAACAATTTGTTGGTTTGAGGGCCTTTTATAGGTGGTCACTTAACTCGAAAAGACCTATTAATTAATTAGAACGCTGATTTAAGATTGATCCTGGTTTGCATATATAGAATAGGGTAATAGTGGATATCACTAATATAAATTACAACAACCATGTAGAGGTGCTATTACAAAAGATTGCTAGTTGGACACACGAAGATTAGCATTTGTTCTCTGCCGACGAAGCATCTATGCTCCACTCGACAAAAGGTAGAGCATTTAAGTTAAGAATATTGGAATTGGACATCTTTAATTGGAACGGTTATAGAGCTTAATTGCAATTGTACATAGAAGTGAACTCCACCTCAACAAGCGGTGAGGATGTGCACATCCATGAAGTGCCAACAATTTCATTTTTTTCCCTCCCTCTCCACTACAACCTTCCATTAGGCAATTTGATTATGAAAGGAGATTGTAAGAGATATTAGAAAGGAGATCATCTTCTGGAAGGAAGTAGGAATATTTCAGCAATGTGATTAGTTTGTGCCCCTGCCCTGTTTTTGTTTTGCTCGGATGACCACCGATTTGGTTGTTGCCTCACCTCGATAGCCTAACGTCAATCTTGTAACCACTTTGGCTGTGTTCTCCACCTTTTTCCCAACTCATCTCTTTCTTTTTTTCGCGCGCACATTTTTCGAACTGCTAAACGGTGCGTTTTTTTTAAAAAAATTTTATACGAAAGTTGTTTTAAAAAATTATATTAATCCATTTTTCAAAAAAAATTAGCACGCGCGCACGTTTTTCGAACTGCTAAACGGTGCATTTTTTTTAAAAAAAATTCTATACGAAAGTTATTTTAAAAAATCATATTAATCCATTTTTTTTAAAAAAAACAAATACTTAATTAATTATAAAAAAATACGTCGCTTCATTTTACGTGCGTGGGAGGTACAGCCTTTGTCATCTTTTCTTCTTAATAAAATTTGGTCGGCATAATCCTTGGACTAACCCGACAATTAGAAAAAAACACCTTAGCATGCCACTTCTTCAAATGCAGTGTGGAAATTATATTTGTTTGATACCTAGTATTCATCGTGACAATTAAATGAGATGGATGATTCGTTGAGCGAAGAAAATGTGCTTGACTGTCAAGACGAACTGAATTCTAGGTGGCCCGCTTTGTGGGCCTCTTCCCCCTTCCTCTTCGGGGTTGGGTACTTGACTCTTTCCTGCTCGACAGTCTTCTGCTGACGTAAAACAACTTCTGTACTATGTTTTTTTTTCCCTTGCTTAATGAAATTGGTCGGTCTCCTTCGGCCAACCCGGCGAAAAAAAAACTGAATTCTCTGGTAGTGACCCTAGCAGCTAGTAACCTAGCACAGCAGGTCATTATTAGAGTTACTTCCTGATCGATTAGGTAGTTGCCATCCTAGCTAGTCAATCCTTGTTGCTAATGCGAGAGTAATGTGTCTCTACTCAAGCATTTGTCCTGATCAAGTAATCATACATGATTTTCTTTCCAAAGTTCTTAAATCAAAATATTTTCAAAACACCTCTTTCTGGTTAACCCCCACTAACATTTCCAAATCAGCCTTTTGGAGATCTATCCTCAAAATTAGAGAACATCTTTCTGATTCTTGTATTTGGCAGATTTCTTAAGGTCAAGTTTGTATTTGGAACCAACCATGATGCCCAGATTGGGAAAATATTCGTCAGCATATTAAAGATGATGCACAGATGCAGTGAATACGAGGATTCCTGTTCTTGTAGTAGTCTTATGGAATCAACACAAGCAATGGGATATAGGAAAAATCACTAGCACTAGCCAAATACTCGTGCCTTTCTACGGATTAAATTAAAACAAATTAATAGTGAGGGTTTTAGGACAACTTTGTGCCTGATGTTCTATTGCATAGGTGAAATATGATAGAATCATATACGTAGAGTGATTATTTTATAACATAAAAGTACATGAGGTAGTTAGTAGAAAACATGATGGAGTAGATAGTAAATAAAAAAATTACTATACTTGGTGATTGGTGAGGTGGTGAGAAGAGTATAGATTTTTTATGAACAGGCCACACAGTCTATTTTGCAGGTACAGATCATACAGCAGGACGAGGAAGATAGACTTTGTTGGAAGCACACATCTTCAGGACAATGCTCTACAAAGAGTGCTTATAGGCAAGTGTACACGAAATTATATCTCACTCATGGCAATGCAAGCTATCAATCTCATAAAAAAAAACTTGGAAACACAAAGACATTCCTCCTAAAGTTAAAACCTTCATCTGGAGACTTCTCAGGAATGCTCTTCCAACTGCTCTTAACCTTCATATTATAATTCCTAACATCTCTGAAAATTGTGCCAGATGTGATAACTCTGAAAATGAAACGCGTATATTCTTCGAATGTGCTTTTAGCAGACTAATCTGGTTTGTTTCTGAGCTAAATCTTAAAACATATGGTTTCAGTAACAATCAGCAGGTGCAAGACATAATGGCTTACATTTTGGGGAATGCAAATGTTCAAGACAAGCTTCCTTTTCTTACAATTATGCTGTGGCAAATTTTGATGGCTAGAAATGATTTTAACTCTAAAGCAAAAAAAGGGGGACCTTTGCAGGTGTGCCATGCAGCTCAAGCTATGGCTTCAGCCTATGCTCAACATGCAAGGACACAAGATACAGAAGAGAACGACAATAGTCAAAATCATTCTATCTCTGAGGTTATAACTCTTTCACCTATACCTGCAGGACAGCAGGAGCCAGATGTTATATGGATGCTTCTTGGCTGGAAGGGAAGACAGGAATTGGAATTTTTATTCACAATCCTGCAACTCATGAGTTCCAGCATCCTGCAATTCGTGGAGGCGGTAATGTTTTCGACTCAGGAGCAACTCCAATCCGGCTGGCCGATATGCTTTGCTGCCTGCTCGCACGAACTTTGGAAGTACAGGAACAGCTTGGTTTTCAGACAAACTGAACTCAGCCCACAACGTCTGCTATACCACATCAAAGACTGCCTTGCAATCTGGGAACACAGAGTCAAGCGAAGCTTGCGTTCCAACATCAGAAGCTGGGCAAACAAACTGGCCTAAATCATCTAGGCCTAACAACCTGCACCTGTCTTTCTTCTTTTGTCTTTTTCTGTTCCCTCTGCTTATTTCTTTTTTCACTTCTTTGTGTTAGATTGTGTATATCTCATGTTATCTCTTGCTATCCTTATCGTTATCTCCTCCGATATTGTTGCTATAAATCGGTTGTAGAGATACGGAAGGTATGAGCCTATATGTACTCCACTCTATTGGTAATCTAATCTATTGTGTTGAGTCCTATCACACTTTCATGGTATCAAATTAGGTTTGTCGCTTCCGCTCAACCCTACCCTAGCGGGCCGGCGCTCCTTGCCGCCGCCATGGCTTCTCCCTCCTCCTTCCTTGTGGACTCTGTCCTCGACGACACCATCAAGGTCATCGCCGACGCTGTCCGCTCCTCTTTTCAGTCGGCCCCAGATTTGCAAGTTGACGACACCGTCACCGGCAACGCCACTGATCGTTCCGCGGCCGCGGCTCGCAAGGTTCTCACCCCCATGCTACACGGTCTTCTCTAGGTGCCCACTGCCACCACTGACGATGCCGTCTCCTCCGTGGTGCCCCCGCCGGCTCCCGCGACGTCCGTGCCACCGACGCTCGTTGTCCTCGCTCCCACGTCGGCTCCGCCTTCGGCACCATCCATGGCACCGGTGGCCCAATTCTTGCCTGAGATTCTTGCGCTCCTCGCTCGCCTTGGCATCCAGCTTGTGCCGGCCGCTCCGCTTTAGGACATCGCCCTGTCGCTGGCCCCTCCGGCACTTGACGTTGACGCCATCGCCACCATCTACAGCCAGGCTGTCGCCGTCCTCAACATGAAGGCCCTTGTGCCTGTCACCCTCGACCTCGCCGCCGACAACTACTCTCGATGGTGCGATCTCTTCCTCGTGGTGCTGGGCAAGTATGCACTTGTCGACCATGTCCTCGTCGACTCTCCTCGCCTCGACCATGTCGATTGGGCACAGATGGATTGCGTCGTCCTCGACTGGCTCTATGGTTCCATCTCCATCGACCTTATGCAGGAAGTGTTGTCTCCCACCGCAACCGCCCGCTCCGTCTGGCGCGACCTTGAACTTTAGTTTCTCAGCAACGGCGAACGATGCGCCGTTAACCTCACCGCCAAGCTCCATTGTAGGATCGAAGAACAAGAACTAAGCCAACCAGAGGAGGGTGAATGGTTGTAGTACCTAAAAACCAAAACTTTTAGCGGAATTAAAAGTTACCCTCAAATCGATGTAGATCAGTCTGACCGGAATAGATCAGCCGGTCTGACCGCCCTGTCTTGCCGGTCTGACCGCTGCGATGCAGCCGGTATAAACGCCTATGATTAGCCGGTTAGACCGCCGAACCCAAGCAAACACAAATTGAAAATCTCTCAAAGTAGATGACAACTTTAATACCTCTCTCTGTGTTTACAAAGTGCAACAACAGCACTCCTCACGAAAATCTCGACTAAACTCAAAACTCTAACTAAACTTTCAACTTAATGCTCTCCAAAAGCGATACCGGAAGGCCACACCCTCCCTCTCTATTTATACATGAGGTAGGCAACCTAAAGCCATGAACCAAACTCATACAAGAAGTCCTAATCCACCTAGGAAACCTTCCCGTTCAAGAAACCAACTTTACATATTCCAATTGTACCAAATTTGGACTCCTTCCAAATTCGACTCCGCATCCCATACGCACACAATATCTCCATCGTATGCCATATGGAATCTTCACCAATCACGTGCATTGATCTTTAGCCTAAGTATCCCGCATGATATCTGACCATCCAGACATCACCTTATCTCCAAGTTGACTCTCGATCCATCACCGACAATACTCTCCCGAGACGTAAAGATTACCTACACATGAATCAAACAAAGAAACCATATCCGAGCACAAGCTATCCCAAACTTGACTCATTGTTAGCACACAGCAGTATTACATACGCATAGTATCCATCTAAAAGCCATACACACGAATTAACCACGGATATCCAAAAAAACAACCCGAAACCGAAACCAACACAGAGTCAGCCGGTCAGACCGCGGGCTGGCCGGTCTGACCTCACACATACCTCCGGTCTGACCGACCTTACCTGCCCGGTCTGACTGGACCCAACAAAAATAGTAGCTCCTGTTTACCATCTGAAAATTCAATCATCTCACAAATCACTTCGTCAATAATCTCCAAATATCAAAACCAAAAACCTTAGATGCCAATTGTTCATCACAACAAAAGAATAAAACACGCTTTGATTTTACAATCTCCCCCTTGATTAACACATTGGCAAATCCATCAAAAATGTTTGTTTTGGTGTTTGGAAAAATAAAAAATAATCTCCAAATATCAAAACCAAAAACCTCAGATGCCAATTGTTCATCACAACAAAAGAATCAAACGCGCTTTGATTTTACATCCATCACCTCCAACAAGGCGACCTCTCCATCGGCGGCTACTACCGCCGGCTCAAGGTTGTCGCCGACAACCTCGCTAACGTCAGCAAACCCATCAAGGACCGCTCCCTCGTCCTCATGCTCATCGGAGGTCTGAATGATAAATTTGATAATCTTCGTTCTCTACTGCCGCTGCAACAGCCATTCCCCACCTTCGCCGAAGCTCGCGCTCAACTTCTCCTTGATGAGCTGACGAAGGGCCATCGGCCGGCCGGTACGACCATGACACTTCTCGCTGCCTCCAACACCACCAACGCCCGCCCCGCAACCTCCAACACCTCCTCCTCTGGCAACTCCCGCAACAACAAACGTCGCTGCAGTCGCGGCAATGACAGTGGTGGTGGCAGCGGCGGCGGCGGAGGCAATGGCGGCGGTGGCAGCGCTCAGGGCAACACCAGCTCCTAGGCCACCACTCCACGGGCCAACCAAGTCAGGCCCACGGCTTTCAATCCGTGGACCGAGAGCATCCATATGTGGCCCAGGCCGGCCGCCCAGGTATCCTTGGCGTGCGGCCTGGTTTTGCTGGGGCCGCGTTCACTACTCCACTCGGGCTCCCAGCATTGGCCTAGCACCATCCATATGCCCCTCAGCAACAACAAGCCTTCGCAGCTCTTCCTGGGCTGACGGCGTATGCTGGCCCATCGATGGCTCCCCCAACGCCCATTACTGCACCATCACCCTCACCGTTCTAGTGGACTGGGTCGTCCCAGTGGGATCCCCAGGTCCTTGCCAGTGCCTACAATACAACAACGTTGACTACCCCACCTTCAATGGAATTGTACATGGACTCAGGTGCTTCTTCTCACATGACGTCTAACACCGGTACCCTCTCCACCTCCCATAGCCCCACCCACAATACTCCCTCTCATATTATTGTAGGCAATTTCTCTCTTCTTCCTATTACTTCCGTTGGTCGCACTTACTTACACTACCCCAATTATTCCTTTGTTCTTAACAATGTTCTAATTTCTCCTGACATCATCAAGAGCCTTATTTCTGCACACCGTTTTTCTCGTGATAATTGGTGCTCCGTTGAATTTGACCCCTTTGGCCTCTCTGTGAAGAATTACCCAACCAAGATCGAGATCACTAGTTGCAATAGTTCCGGTGACCTTTATCCTCTCTCGGTAGATGCGAACTCCTTGGTGGCCTCTGCACGTGCCTTTGTCGCAACATCCTCCAACACCGACCTCTGGCATCGTCGCCTTGGCCACCTCGGTCATGAGGCACTTACCCACTTGGCGCAGGCTTCAGTCATCCCTCCACCAAAAGTCACCACTGCTTTATGTCATGCATGTCAACTGGGTCGTCATGTTCGTCTTCCTTTTCCCACTAGCTCTAGTCGGGCCAAGGCAAATTTTGATTTAGTGCATTGTGATTTGTGGACATCACCTATTCCTAGTGTGTCTAGATTTAAATACTATCTCGTCATTCTTGATGATTGCTCACATTATGTGTGGACCTTTCCACTTCGCTTTACATCTGATACTTTTGCCACTCTATCTCACTTTTTTGCCTTTGTGAAGATATGAATTGCCACGACCATTCGTAGTGTCCAGTGACAACGGCCGGGAGTTTGACAACTCCTCCGCTCGCTCCTTTTTCCTCACCAATGGGGTCACTTTGCTGATGTCTTGTCCCCACACCTCCCCTCAGAACAGTAAGGCTAAGCGCATGCTTCGTTCTCTCAACAACATCACGCGCTCCTTGCTTTTTCAAGCTAGCCTTCTTGCTTCTTATTGGGTTGAGGCCTTCCACACCACCACTCACCTTATTAATCGTCATCCCACCAAAACTCTACAACATCACACCCACTTTTTCGCCCTCTATGGTGCACACAGCACACCCATCCTACGCGTGTTTGGTTGTAAGTGCTATCCCAGCCTATCAGCCACCACACCGCACAAGCTAGCCTCTCGCTCCACCCCATGTGTGTTCCTAGGCTATCCCCTTCACCATAAAGGGTACTGGTGTTTAGATCTTGCCACCAATAGGGTCATCACCTCACATCACGTGGTGTTCAATGAGACGTCTTTCCCTTTTTCTGAGATGACTAATCATACAGTTGCTACTAACCTGGAATTTCTTGAGGATTTTATAGCACCATTGCCAGTGCCAATCGGACGTCGCCTCGCCCTGGTCACTCCGACTCGGCGGGTTGCGCGTCTTCTAGAGCGCCCCCATTGGCATCAACCCGACATAGTGTTGGGCCGACCGACGCTCAACCGGCTAATGTTGCCGGGCCAGCTGACGGTCAGCCAGCCACACCGCCCGACTCCCTTGGGCCATCCTCACCGTGGGTCACCTCCTTCTACACGATGCCGCACTCGCCGTCCCATGGGCCAGCCTCGGTGGCCCACTCTCCTCTACGAGCAACCGATGCTTCCTCCGCTGGGCCGTCTTCCAGCCCAGCAGCCGCGGCGCCCTCCCCTGTTCAGTCGGCCGGCGCATCAACTGGGACGCCTCCTGCCGTCCCACTATGACCTTCACCGACGGGCGCTCCAATACGTGCCCACAATGCACGTGTCCCCGGCGTTCACTTGCTGACCCAGCTCGGCATCTCCCCGGTCATCAACGAGCATTCCATGATGACGCGTGGCAAGACCGGCTTTGTCAACCTGGTACACGCTACAACCTAAGTGTGGCCACCCTTTCTCCGGTGCCATGCACATACCGTGCTACCCTTGCCGACCCCAACTGGCGGTCCGTCATGGAGGAGTTCACTACTCTTCAGGTCAACCACACCTGGGACTTGGTTCCCTGACCACGTGGTGCTAACGTTGTGACCGGTAAATGGATCTTTCATCATAAATTTCAGTCTGATGGCAGTCTTGACAGATACAAGGCCCGCTGGGTCTTGTGCAGCTTCACTCAGCGTCCCAGCATCGACTTCGACGAGACTTTTAGCCCCGTTGTCAAGCCAGCCACTGTTGGCACCGTCCTCAACCTGACAGTCTTGCAGGACTGGCTTGTTCATCAGTTGGATGTCAAGAATGCCTTCCTACATGGCACCCTTCAGGAGACGGTCTACTACACTCAGCCAGCATGGTTTGTTGACCTTACCAAGCCTGACTTGGTGTGTCGTCTCAACAAATCCCTCTATGGCCTCAAGTAGGCCCCTCGCGCCTGGTACAATCGGTTTGCCAGCTTTCTTCTCACACTTGGTTTTGTTGAGGCTAAATCTGATACTTCTCTGTTCACCTTCAACCACGGCACAAATATGGTCTATTTGCTTCTCTATGTGGATGACATTGTTCTGACGACCTCCTCTAATGCACTCCTTTGGTGGACCATTCAGGCTTTACAGTTAGAGTTCTCGATGAAGGACCTTGGCACCTTACATCACTTCTTGGGCATCTCCGTCACTCGGCAGCCCTCTGGCATCCATCTCAGTCAGCGGCAATATTGTCTTGAGGTTTTGGAACGTGCAAGCATGTTAGATTGCAAGCCATGCTCCACTCCAGTTGACACCAATGCCAAGTTGTCTGCTCTTGCTGGTGATCCGGTTGGCAATCCCACTGACTACAGGAGTCTTGCTGGTGCCTTGCAGGCCAGATATCTCATATGTTGTCCAGCAAGTTTGTCTCCATATGCATGACCCATGAGAGCCACATCTTGCCGCACTTAAGCACATCTTGTGTTATGTCCGTGGCACAGTTGATTTTGTACTTCACATTCGACGCTCCTCTCGGTTGATCTCATTGCGTATTCTGATGCTGATTGGGCAGGTTGTCCGGACACGAGAAAATCCACCTTAGGTTATGCCGTGTTCCTTGGTGACAACTTGGTTTCTTGGTCCTCCAAGCATCAGCATACTGTGTCCCGTTCCAGCGCTGAAGCAAAGTATAGGGCTGTTGCGAATGCTGTAGCTGAGACTTGTTGGCTTCGCCAACTTCTACATGAGCTTCATACCCCTCCAAGCCGTTCTACATTGGTTTACTGTGACAATGTGAGTGTTGTTTATCTCTCTTCTAACCCGGTGCAACATCAACGCACCAAACATGTGGAGATCGATCTACACTTTGTTCGTGACCGCGTCGTCGCTAGAGCAGTACGTGTGCTACATATTCCCACCACGTCTTAGTTTGCCGATATCTTCACCAAAGGACTACCCAGTTCGATCTTCGCGGAGTTTCGGTCCAGTCTTAACGTCCGTTCCTCTGACGTTCTGACTAGGGGGTGTTAGATTGTGTATATCTCATGTTATCTCTTGCTATCCTTATCGTTATCTCCTCTGATATTGTTGCTATAAATCGGTTATAGAGATACGGAAGGTATGAGCCTATATGTACTCCATTTTATTGGTAATCCAATCTATTGTGTTGAGTCATATCACATTTTCACTTTGTTTCTCTCAATTTCTGTCCTCTTGTTCATGTATTTTTTTTAAGTTCTTGGGCCGCTTGGCCATGTTTTACCTTGACCCACCATTAATAAAGTGGTTATAAGGTAGAGTCTCTCTACCTTCTTGCGTCAAAAAAATAATGCAATCATAGCTTCAGTATTCAAGAACAACTTTGACGAATGTCCAAGACATTGGAGCTTAATACCGCTTCTTTCAAAATTTCATCAATATCTGCAGGGATGACAACTACAAGTGAAATGGATACCAAGGAAAGCAAATGAAATAGGTCACAAATTAGCAGGGAAAGCAAGGAGAGGTAATCAACAGGGCACAAGGAGAGCTTATTGCCATAATAATACCCACTTTTGTTATCATCCCAGATGCCCGTGCCTTTCTATGTGTTGGCGTAGAATTTCGACCCGCCCTGCAACCAAACGGGTTCCACGTTTCCACGGCGCCCTGAGAGGTTTGCTTTACTCCCGTGCAGGTCCAAAGGCTTGCCTAGGTGCGTGTAGGGCGTGCCAGTTGATTTGATCTGCAATCAATAAGATAAACAAATAAACCATGTTAGAAAACAATGGCCGATCGGCCGATAGGCCGATGTCGCATTGTCATGGCCCAGCCGATAGGGCAAAACTATATCGGCTTACTTGTGATAAAGTAAGTTTAAAGCATGGATCTGATCTTATCGGCCTTCATCAACATATTAATGTCGATCAATGGCATCGGCCGATAAGGGATATCAAAAATAACTACACTAGCTAATACTCTAGTGCAAATCTATATGAACCAACCAACCAATATAAATATGACAATCACAGATAAACCCTAAAGAGTAATCTATACCAAGTGTATCTATATTCGTTGATCCGTTCATGTAGATGGCAGATACACATAAAAACCTTATGATAATCATGTATATCAGGCAAGACTGGCTGAAACTCCAGTGCTATCTTTAATTACCACCGAAAACAGGCTTTGAGTTAAATCTCAACACAGGACTAAGGTCGATAGCAACTCAAAATGTGAATTGAAACTTAACACAAAGAAAATCAAGTCGTCGATTGCTTTTGGGGATGGTAGATGCATTGAAAGATCTAGCCAAGCATAATTATTAAACCGTCGTCGGCAATAAACCCTAAAACGAGTAGATCGCTGGCGAGGCGTAATTAAGACACTTGTCAAAATCATCCAAAACATGACAAACGACGATCACATCATCGAGGCTTAACGTGTCTAAAGCGACACGCTAGCCCCGACGATGTAGATCGTCGGGCACGAGTTCTTACCTCTGCTCTTGGAGAAGCAAGAACTCGTCGGTGTCGACCTCTTGCGAGGGTTGGCGATGCGCCGAAAGTAGATTAAAACAAACTGGTTATTGTATTAGGTTGTGAGAGAGTTTCTATGTACATACTACCGGGATATTTATACCCGAGATTACAACATTGTCCAGATAGGACATGATCTTATCTACAACTTAACAAACAAGTCTTTGCGGCAGACTCTTGCCACAGATTAGATCTAAACCTACTTGATTTACATGATACAGTTGCCTAAAACTGAGCCTTATCTCTATCTGGCAACTTCCTTGAAGCTTATCTCGAGCCCAGACCAGGCCCATGCTAACTCTATCAACTTCCTGGCTCTATCGGCCAATAACCACATTGAAACCGCATCGGACAATATGCTCTTCCTGCTAATGCCTCTTCCAGTCCGATACGCTTGGCTGTCCGATATGAGACCTGGTCCGACTCTAACTTAGCCCTTCTTTTCTACATCGATTTTCTCTTTCCTCTCCGAGTAGATTACGAAAATCTGCTGTTAACACATGCCCCCCAATTCCGCTTCATTATATAATGTGGCGGAATTAGCTCCGAGGAACCTATCGACTTCTTTGCTAGGGTTTGTCTGAAAACCGCGCAGATCCAGATTCGCAGCCCTCCGCCGCAAATTTCTTCGCACACTCCTTCGCTAGCCATCCGCGCTTATCAACTCCGGCGATACTTCGGCGTCCAATCAACATCGACCCCCACATCGGCGACCTCCTCAAGTTGAACAATGGCCTCCTTGCCGTTCTATGCCTCTGAGATCCCCGTGGTGAGTCAATCCTTTCCAAGTTTCCCTTTTCATTTTTCCCGCCGAATTCTTCAAAAAATAGGGTTTCTGCTCTTGCCCCCCGTGTCTTATTTTTCATTTTATTCCCATGTCGTAGGTCTTCAAAAATCAGATCTTGATCCCCACCAACGACAAGTCACACCGGTTCCTATTAGGCCCCATGGGCAATCCTGACCCAACCTGGTTGATAGACGCAGAAACCAACAGAATTCCCTTCAAGAAAGTAAAGCCCAATGTTACTTCATGGAAGCATACCTTCAGATCCTGGCCGTCCAAGCTCAATGGCTACAAGTCTTGGTACAAGAGGATTGCAGCAGCCAAACAAATCCACTGGGATGAGATAGGAATCGGCCAGTGCATTGCTCTGTCTTTGGCCAATTCCAAGAAGAATGAGCCTCTTATGTCATCGGCTACCTACTTCTGGTCTAGCACCTTAAATGCTTTCCTGTTTCGGCAAGGTCCGATGACCCCAACACTAATTGACGTCAAGATGCTGACAGGGCTAGATATTCACTCCGAGATAAACCCCTTCAACCTCCTTATCAATAGCAAACACAAGCTGAAGACCAAGAAAATTGGAGGTTGGTCTGGGTACATATTTGAGCATATGGAATAGGGGTCTGTCTCAGAAAGAGAGCACGTGGCCTTTCTAACTATATGGTTAGAAAGATTTATCTTCTATGGATCAACCTGTGGCCCCACTACAAACTGTCAACATTTGGCTCAAGCCCTGGTTGAAAAGAAGCAGATTCCTCTTGGCCGATACCTTTTTGGAGCTATCTATCGGCTACTTCATATTGCCACCCAAGATCTGATGCTAAAGCAAACAGTGGCGCATGGAGGTCCATGGTGGTTCATCCAGCTATGGTTGACAATCTACACCAACACCGTGGTCGATCGGCCTCCATTATCAAACTCTGCCTTCCCATTGGACTATACTGACAGCGAAGATCCCTCAACAAGGAGATGCATGTCCTTTGGAGAAGCAGCCTCTGTTTATCCTGGAGAAGAGCAATCGACCGAAGAAATATCCACCTGGTTTACCCGGTTCTACACTGGCCCTCCATCAGCCAAGATGAACATGTTTGTATATCCTTCGGACGCCGAATTTGAGCTCCCTACCGATCTGACCCTGAGCCAACTGAATGATGACATGGTCTCAAGGAAAATCTTCATGGTCGGCATCACTTCTTGCCTGCTCCCAGTAGGCATATTTCAAGGCAGGAACACCAATCTATTATACGAGTTCTATAACCCCATGGCGGCTGCCAGACAATGTGGGTTAAGACAACTGCCGATCAGCCTACACTTTCATCGGCTCCTAGAGAGCAGGGGTACAATCCCATCGGCCCTGGTCATGAGCAAAGCTCTAGAGATTAGAGTACCAAACTTGGGCGACTACAACCGATTATGGTTGAGCCCCTTCATCCATATTAGCTTCCAATCATGGTGGCAGGAATGGGTTACTCATCTATTCCATCAATCGGCCAGGTACTACTTGACAGAACTTATTGACAACATCAGCCCCCAAGTCCCTGATGCTCCACTACCATCAATCAGCAACAGTGGGCGAAAAATTTCTTATGCTCAAGTCGTGGCTCCATTAGGATCAACTATTCTGGAGTCAATCATCGACCTTACTGCCCCAAAGGTATCATCACTACTCCAAGGGCCGATGACCAAAGAAAACCCCAAGAGGAAGACGCCAGCAAAAGAAAAAGCTCAAAAAACCAGCAAGAAAGCCAAGACTGATGATCAAGCCGATCTTGATGAACTAGACCCTTTCGTGGAAGAATTTCTCGATGAACAAGTGATGGAGGAGGAGGTCGATGCAGCAGCTGCCGACCTGCATGAAGAAGATCCATCGGCTGACACCACTAAAGAGTCATCGGACAAGACCACTGTGATCCCATCGGTCGATGACCAAGGCGATGCTATCCCACCAAGGAGAACCAGACATGCAATTCGCAAGGTTAATACAACCCCTTCCTTGAATTTATGTAATCTCCTTCTGCTGGTATACTATAATTTGAAATCCTTTTCAGGTCGTCGCGTCATCTTTGCTCAAGGAGAGAACTCAATCGGCCCCTTTGTTAAGAACTAAGAAAGCAACCCTGCAAAGGCGTGAACAGACCAAGGCCCGATTGAGAACTCCTTCTCCTTCTCCACCACCCTCTCCGATTGCTTCGGTAAGAGTCGATCCTTTTTGTCTTATTCTTTTGATAGTATAGATCTGATCGTCCCTTCTTATCCCTCTTTAGCCGCGTGCTCCATCACCCGTACCACATCGGCCTACCCCCTCGCCCACCGTTGCAAAACAACAGAAGGAGGTCGATGCAAGCACAACCGATGCTCCAACACAGGTAACCAAGATCATTTTGATCCCTTTGCCGATCCTCGTTTGACTAAGCTAACCTTACCCCATCCTGTTGCTTACAGAACTTAGCCGTTATGTTCTCTTTTGACATCGGCCAATTTCTTGATGATGAGGACCAAGAGTCACCTATCACGGCCAAGGCGTCAGTCTCTGACGATCTGAAGAACCGGCTGTCCGATATCGTCAAGCGGCTGGAGTCGTCATTGGACTACTTGGTGGAGGACTGCAACCCCATCAGGAGCAGAGTACAAGAAATTGAAGATCAATAGCCCGAAAACCTGATGGAGATCCTAACACCGGCCATCTTCTTGGAACAATACCGATTCAAGCTTCAAAAGGCTAAAGAAAGAATTGCGGAGAGGCGGGAACGTGAGAGCTTGGAATCGGCCTTAACCGCCAGCAAGGCTCATGTCAATTATGATAAAACCAAGTTAGATGAGCTGGCCGTTGAGCCGGTTGTTTTGAACAACAGACTTGAAGAGCTCCGCCGCCTTGAAACGGACTTAGTGTTGAAGCTAGAAACCACTCACAAGGAGATCCAAGAAGTTGAAGCCGGAATAGCTGCATCATCCAAAGCCATAGAAGACCAGACAGCAAAGCTGAAGGCATCGGCCAAGTACCTTGCAACCCTGAGCAAATCCTTAAAGCCGATTCCAGGATCGATGGCCGATGATGCCCAAGCCATAGAAGATATTGATCAAATCCGTCGTAAGGCCATTGCAGCTATTGAAAACTTTATAGGGTGATGTAATATATTTTGTGTCCTTCTTGTAAACAGATAACTTCTTGTCTTGATTAACATAAATCTCATCGGCCAATTAGCCGAATTTGACCTGGTCAAATCTGAAAAAGTCCGAGCTTGGGATAATCATAAAGTGCATCGGCCAAGCGGCCGAATCTAATGTGAGCAAATCTGAAAACTTGAATCAATCTGATAAACTTGAAGAACCTCGAAGAAAAATCTTGAAAAAAAAATCTTGAAAAATTTCGCGCTTGTATATATATATGCCCCCCAAATTTTGGAAGATGAGGGCTCATGTTGTAAAATTTGAACTAAGGGCGATAATGCATATCGACCATCTAAAGACGATGTGTATCACATCGGCTATTATCATAAATCGGCTGGCAAGCCGATCATGAATCGATCCAGACGCTAGGATAATATTTCTTCAAGTATTTGCCATTAAGAGCTCTACCATAAATTTCACCATCCAATCCTTTGAGCAAATAAGCATTGCGAGGAACACATCGATGAATCTGAGAAGGACCTTCCCAATTAGGTGACCACTTGCCGAATTTAATATCTCTGGAACCAATCGGCATTATTAATTTCCAAACAAGATCCCCTTCTTCGAATGAATTGGCGATAACTTTCTTATTATTATGACGAGCAACTCGATCTTTATCTCGCTTTATTTTCTCCAAAGTCCGTAATCGGACGTGCGCCAAATCATCTAACTCATCAACCATAAGATTGTGATACTCATCGGCTGTTAAGTCGTCTTGCAAAGCAATCCTTCTTAAGCCGATGTTGGTCTCCCACGGCAGTACAGCTTCATGTCCATAAACCAGCTGATAAGGTGACACTTGGATTGCACCATGACAAGCCATCCGATACGCCCAAAGGGAATCGGCCAGCGTGGTATGCCACCGTCTCGACTGTTCGTCAATTTTTCTCTTGATCAACTTAATTAAAGTCTTATTAGAAGCTTCTGCCTGCCCATTAGCTTGTGCATAATATGGAGAAGAATTTAGTAGCTTAATGCCCATGCTGTCGGCAAACTGCACAAACTCATCGGACACGAAAATTGATCCCTGATCTGTAGTCAATGTTTGGGGTAACCCAAACCGATATATAATATGCTCCTTGACAAACTGAATTGCATCCTTGGAATCAACCTTCTTAAGAGGGATGGCCTCAACCCACTTTGTGAAATAATCGGTAGCCACTAAAATATACTTGTGGCCTTTGCTCGATGGTGGGTTAATCTGACCGATCATATCTATTCGCCATCCTCGAAACGGCCACGGCTTTATAATTGGATGCATAGCCGATGCCGGTGCTCTCTGGACTGCTCCGAATTTCTGGCAATCTTGACATCCTTTATAATACGTGAAACAATTCTCAAGCATTGTTGGCCAAAAATATCCAACTCGCTTCAAAAGCCATCTCATTTTATGGGCTGATTGATGGGTTCCACAAATCCCTTCGTGTACTTCACTCATAACAACTTTGGCCTCCTCGAGACCTAGGCACTTGAGCAAGACACCATCAATCGTCCGATAGTAGAGGTCGTCATCTAATAGGACGTACTGCAAGACTTTGTATTTCATCTGTCGCGACGCCGACTGGGAAGGATTTTTCAAATAATCGATGATAGCAAACCTCCAGTCGTCAGCATCCACGGCAGCTATTTGAATCCGAACATCTTTAGCTATTGGCCTGTACCCTGATGCCCCTTGAGCTAAATCATTGGCCTCGAAGTTCTGCTTACTGGGTATATGTCTCATCGTCACAATCTTGAAAGCTTGTAGAAACTCCTTGCACTCCTCATTGCAAACTCTGAGAATATCATTCTTGCATTCATACTCCCCAGAAAGCTGATTAATGACCAACTGTGAATCACCAATGATCTCTACGGAATCGACCTCGACCTCTTGTAATAACTGCAAACCTTTGAGAACAGCCTCATACTATGCTTGATTGTTAGTATAATAAGGCTTGATAGTAAAGGCAAATTCGAAGCTTGCCCCATGAGGGGATATGATTACTAGGCCGATACCGCACCCATGTCTGCAAACAGACCCATCAAAATACAATGTCCATGGCACAATATCTGTATATGCAATTGAATCGTCCCTGTGTTGGACAATGAAATCGGCCAGGGCTTGTCCTTTAATTGCTTCGGCCAATTCATACTTGAGGTCAAACTCTGTTAAGGCAAAAATCCACTTCCCAATTCTCCCTTTTAAAACAGGGGCCGATAGCATGTATTTCATCACATCGGCCTTACTTACCACAATGCACTCATTGGAAAGTAAATAATGCCTCAACTTAGTACATGAAAAATATAAACATAGACACAGTTTCTCCACCGGCGTGTACCTTGTTTCAGCATCTAACAACCTCCTACTGAGGTAGAAAATAACCCTTTCTTTACCATCAATGTCTTGAACTAAAACCGAGCCGATAGACTTCTCATCGGCCGATAGGTACAGTCTGAATGGAACTCCTTTCTGCGGAGGGATCAAAACCGGAGGGGAAGTTAAATATTCCTTGATATTGTCCAGCGCTTTTTGTTGCTTATTACCCCATACAAACTCTTGATCGTCCTTTATTTTCAACAAAGGAGTGAATGGCTCTATCCTGCCTGATAGGTTTGATATAAAGCGCCGGACAAAGTTGATCTTCCCGAGCATAGATTGTAACTTGGTCTTGTTAGTTGGAGGCTTGATATTCTTGATAGCATCAATGTTTTTCTGTGTAATCTCAATTCCTCTTTCATGGACCAAGAAACCTAAAAACTGACCGGCCGATACGCCAAAGGCACATTTGTTAGGATTCATCTTTAAACCATATTTCCTTGCTCTTTCTAGTACCTTGCGTAAATCAGCCAAGTGCATATCGTATTCTTTGGACTTCACGACGACGTCATCGATGTAAACCTCAATCAGTGAGCCGATGAGATCATGAAAAATATAGTTCATAGCTCTCTGATAAGTAGCTCCAGCGTTCTTCAAGCCGAAGGTCATGACAACCCACTCATATAAGTCGATTGCCCCCGGACACCTGAAGGCTGTTTTGTGAATATCTTCTTCGGCCATGAAAATCTGGTTGTAGCCTGCGTTCCCATCCATGAAACTGATAATTTTGTGTCCAGACGCGGCATCTACCAGCAGATCGGCCAACGGCATAGGGTACTCATCTTTTGGCGTTGCTTTATTCAAGTCTCTAAAATCGATACACACCCTAAGCTTGCCGTTTTTCTTCAACACTGGAACTATGTTGGAGACCCACTCCGCACATCGGCAGGGTCTTATAAAGTTGGCATCATAAAGTCTTGTGATCTCTGTCTTAATAGCTTCATGCATATCGGCCTTAAATCTCCTAGGAGCTTGCTTAAATGGCCGATAGCCCTGTTTGATAGGTAACCGATGTTCTACGATCGATCGGCTTAATCCTGGCATCTCATGATACTCCCATGCAAAATAATCCATGAATTCTTTCAAAAGATTTATCAAGTTATTCTTATAATCCTTTGGCAGGTTAGCACTTACATACGTCGGCCTAGGCCTATCGCCTCTCCCTATATCAACCTCTTCGAGCTGATCGGCCGATGTAAAGCCTTGTCCCAATTTTCCATCTAACTCATCCACCGCATCATCTGTGTAGGGACTAGCTTGCTTATCTTGGGCAGTAGATGGGACATCTTTGTTAAAGCAACTGCTTGTCTTGATCTTCAATTGTCTCGATGTCGCAATCAGTTACTTTGAGGAAATCGGCATCCCAGACTCGTCCGGACAGGCAATCGATTCCCTCCATCTCCCAGACTGCGAGATCGGCATTGGCCACGTGTACTGACGATCGGCCTGCACGATCTCGACCTGATCCCCTTGCCATTGTATAAGGCATTGGTGCATTGTTGAAGGGACGCAATAGTTTGCGTGAATCTAATCCTGTCCCAACAACAGGCTGTAGGAGCCCTTTCCATCGAAGACGAAGAAGGTGGTGGGTATCGTCTTGTTGCCCACGGTGAGCTCCACGTTTAGCACCCCCTTCGCCTCGGATGCGTTGCCACCAAAGTCTTTCAGCACCATGTTGGTCTTGATGAGGTCCTCCGGTACTTTTCCAAGCTTCCGAAAGGTTGTATACGGCATTAAGTTCATTGCCGCGCCGCCATCGACCAGCATCTTCGTCATCGGCCGCCCGTTGACGAATCCTTTGACGTATAACGGCCGTAGGTGCCTGTGGCTGGTGTCGATTGGCTTGTCGAACACGGCCTGGTCTGGTGACAACTGTAGTCGAGCCGAGGACTGCTCATCGTCGGCTACTGCTTCATCGGCCGTCTGCACGCTGTATTCTGCTGGTAATATGAAAACCATGTTAACAGAAGCCGATGCCATGCCTTTACCTTTTGTGGCCGCAGGAGCTCGAGCTGATTTGGAGGTGCCTTCATCGGCCTTGACCACCGTGGATTTTATCCTCCATTCTTTTTTAGTCTTGGTAGGCCGATGGGTGGTTGTCGCTTGCTGCTCCTGGACCTGCTCCTTCTTCCTCAGCCTCTGTACCCGTCGTTTTTGGGTCTTGGTAACACGTCGCTTGGGCACCACTGAGGATTCTGGGGTTGATCGTCGTCTTCGTCATGACGATCTTGGTGCATCGGCCCTAGCCTTTCGTGCACAGATTTTCTTTGCTTGGCTGGCCGATGCGCTTGCCTGCTTGAGCTGCCCTGAGGAGGGTCTTCTTTGTCATTGCACGCAGGGCACTCCTGGATAGATGGCAACCTCATTCCCTCATTCCAGCAGAAACGAAAAAACTCGCATTCCCAGTGGGGATCATAGGAGTTGTCTTGCTCGGCGTAATCCTATGCTTGTTCCTCCCGCCGCCGCTGGTATTTTCTGATCAGGCCCTCTGAGGTCTGATAAGGTCGCTTGCCGGTCCGATGGCCATCGCCGTCGGCCCTGTCCGCCCGCACCATGTTGATTGGGAACGGGTGTCCTTCTATCTTCATCGGCCGTTTGGCATCATCGATCTTAATCCTGCCCTGCTCTATGGCCGATTGGATCTGTTGTCGAAAGATCTTGCATTCATTGGTATGATGAGAATATGTGTTGTGCCACTTGCAATATCTCCTCTTCTTAATTTCTTCGGCCGATGGCAGTATATGACCTACTGGCAGCTGGATCTTCTTTTCTTGCATGAGTAAGTCAAATATTTTGTCGGTCTTGTTGATGTCGAAGTCGTACTTATCTTCCTTATCGCCCTTCTTGGCCCACTGGCATGTTGTCGGCTTCTTCATTCGAGCCCACTCAGCCAGATCGACATCGGCATCTTCTTCATCATCTTCGTCGGAGGCGTACCGATAGACCGTATTGATCTTCTTCGCGAACTTCTTCGCCTCTTGGAATCGTTGCTCGTGGGCCGATACTCGTTGTGCTAGCTGAGCTAGGCTATCAAATTCCTGAGAGGAGAATCTCTCTTGTATCGGCCCTAATAATCCTTGGAACGCCAGATCGGCCAGTTGAGAATCGGTCAAGCTGAGGCTGTAACACCTATTCCTTATGTCCCTGAACCTTTGGATGTATTCTGGGACCGATTCATCAACACGTTGCCTAATGGCGGTGAGATCAGACAGCTTCATCTCTTGTACACCATTGTAGAAATATCTGTGAAACTGCTTCTCTAGATCCATCCATCCTCTGATGGAATTGCAGGGTAAAGAGGAAAACCATGTAAATGCCGACCCTGACAAAGACAGAGGGAAAAACGTTACCCTCAACACCTCTATGGCCGATGCCTTCCCACACTGTGCTAGGAATCGGCTCACGTGCTCGTATGTAGAGACGTTGTCTTGCCCTGAGAACTTGGAGAAGTCTGGGATTTTGTATCGGCTCGGCAGTGGTACTCTGTCAAACTCCTCGGGGTACGGATGCCGATACACTGTAGAGTTCTCCTTGGGCTTTAAGCCGAACTGATCTCGCATCACCTCAGCTATCATATCGGCCCAGTATCCTGCGGGCTGATGTGGGAAGTCCTGGTGGTAGGATTGCTGCAGGCCCTCTGCCCGACATTGCTTGCGGAAGTACGGTTGGAAGTGATGATTCAAGTTCTGTGCATCGTACTGCCCTGCGGTATACTGCCGGTAGCCTTGTGGCACGTTGTAAGCAGTCTGTGGCGGAGGGTTACTGAACATGGGGGCTTGAGTCTGTCCGGCCGATGACGGGTTTACTGGGATTTGCTGCATCGGCTTGTTCACCGTTTGTTTCCCCTTTGTCCACTGTGCAAACTGTTCCTCCGTGATGTACTGGGGACTTCCTCCTGCTTGCTTCTCTAGGACCAGTGGCATGGTTGGCACCGGCTGAGCCGATGGAGGCGGGATCGGCGCTGTCGGCTGTGGGGTTGTACTCAAATCGGTCCTCAGGGTCCGATAAGCAGGGAACTTGTTTTCAGGCAAGAAAATTGGCCCTTGAGGCTTGTACTAGTGAATTGAACCATCCAGAATTGATTTGACCGTATTGGTCAATGTATTCACCAGAATCCCCGACTGGTTGACTAGCACAGAGTGGACTGTGGAGTCGATACGGTCTTGCAATGTCGGCGCGGCGTTCTCTTCAGTTTTGACGGCATGGTCGTGGGCTGCCGCCGACGTGCTGGCTCCATCTTCAGGGCTCGGCAATACCATCTTGGTTTTCTGAATGAGGGTGCCTTGCCGAGTCCTGGAATACGTCTGCAGGTACATATTCCGAAACTGCTCGACCAGCTTGTCCATCTCAGCTGTTTGCTCCTCATTGAGCTGGTCGACGGTCACGGAGACGACATTCTCCTCAGAGATCTTACCCTGCTTCGACATGCTGCAGTGATCTTGTTGTTATTGCAAAGCTTGTGTTCTTGAGGTCCTACCAGGCGTGCCAAAAGCGTGTTGGCGTAGAATTTCGACCCGCCCTGCAACCAAACGGGTTCCACGTTCCACGGCGGCCTGGGAGGTTTGCTTTACTCCAGTGCAGGTGCAAAGGCTTGCCTAGGTGCGTGTATGGCGTGCCAGTTGATTTGATCTGCAATCAACAAGATAAACAAATAAACCATGTTAGAAAACAATGGCCGATCGGCCGATAGGCCGATGTCGCATTGTCGTGGCCCAATTGATAAGGCAAAGCTATATCGGCTTACTTGTGATAAAGTAAGATTAAAGCATGGATCTGATCTTATCGGCCTTCATCAACATATTAATGTCGATCAATGGCATCGGCCGATAAGGGATATCAAAAATAACTACACTAGCTAATACTCCAGTGCAAATCTATATGAACCAACCAACCAATATAAATATGGCAATAACAGATAAACCCTAAAGAGTAATCTATACCAAGTGTATCTATATTCGTTGATCCGTTCATGTAGATGGCGGATACACATAAAAACCTTATGATAATCATGTATATTAGGCAAGACTGGCTGAAACTCCAGTGCTATCCTTAATTACCACCGAAAACATGCTTTGAGTTAAAGCTCAACACAGGACTAAGGTCGATAGCAACTCAAAGTATGAATTGAAACTTAACACAAAGAAAATCAAGTCGTCGATTGCTTTTGGGGATGGTAGATGCATTGAAAGATCTAGCCAAGCATAATTATTAAACCGTCGTCGGCAATAAACCCTAAAACGAGTAGATCGCTGGCGAGGCGTAATTAAGACACTTGTCAAAATCATCCAAAACATGATAAACGACGATTACATCATCGAGGCTTAACGTGTCTAAAGCGACACGCTAGCCCCGACGATGTAGATCGTCGGGCACGAGTTCTTACCTCTGCTCTTGGGGAAGCAAGAACTCGTCGGAGTCGACCTCTTGCGAGGGTTGGCGATGCGCCGAAAGTAGATTAAAACAAACTGGTTATTGTATTAGGTTGTGAGAGAGTTTCTATGTACATACTACCGGGATATTTATACCCGAGATTACAACATTGTCCAGATAGGACATGATCTTATCTACAACTTAACAAACAAGTCTTTGCGGCAGACTCTTGCCACAGATTAAAAGGCATGAGTTTTAAAAAAAATACAGAAGATATGGAGGGGTGTGTGTTCTTTCCCGTAACCAAAATACAAGTGACTAGGACTCCGTCCATCTTCAGAAGGGCATGCGATACCTGAAATTTTTCCTCATCTCCTCTCTGTGTGTGACAACAACAAACACATCGTCAAGCCAGCTTCTCTCCCCTTCTCTCTCCTCCAAACATCATTTAAGCTATTTGGTGAAATAGTAAATTCTCCCCCTGGCGGGTGAGTGTAATAAGCTTTTTTGGTGTTTTTTGCGGTTTCGAATGTGTTGTATGAGACACTTTTCAGACAGGGGTAGAGCCAGGATTATGCCAAGAGTAGAGATGAATCACTAGAGTATAAACTTTTTAAACAAATTTTAATAAAAAATATTTAGCAAATTTCTTTGTATTTATTTTGCCAAGTGTGGGGATCAAGCCCAAGCTGCCTCCGCCTCTGGTTTTAGACACTATAGGTATTGTTTGGGGAGCATGAAATTCTGAATAGCAATCAATGAAAAATCTAGAAACCATTTTTTGTATTTCACAACAAATTCTCACAATCCAAATGAAAATCTAAATGGTTTGGGGGAGATGTAGATTCTTAAAGATCTGGACGATTTAGGGAGAGATGTTGATTCTTGACAGTTTGGTGAAAATGTAAATTTTGAGAAACTATAACAGCTAGAAACTCCTCTAAACATGGGGATATACTAACTTCGCTATTGTTAATAAGACTTTCATACATAGTCCAAGAGTCCTTGACACCCCCACACGCACAGATAAAGAAAACACCTTTTATCCAATATGATTTCTTCATTGGGCCTTAATCCAATATAATATTCTCTCTATTTTAAAATATATAAGACATATCTTATTTCGTTAAGATAAAGCTTTAGCTAACAATTGTTCCTATATATCATTTATAAGACACAAAAATATAATTATACGAAAGTACTTTTGGTCGGCGAATTTAGTAGCTTCAATTTTGCATTACAAAAATAATTTTATAATAGAGTAATTGTTAGGATGTCATAAAAAATACGTCATATATTCTAAAATGGAATGGAGGCCCTATATTTAAAATGGAGGGAGTATCTGGTATCCTAGTTAATGTCACCGACATGGCGAACGATAGGCTTGTAGCGCAGGTGAGCAGCTGGCAAGATCAATAGTAGAGACTGCAATCCAGAAATATCGCCTATATCAGCATCACATCGATTAATTTGCACATTCCCTGAGAACGGAGCAGACGATCGACAACAAATTCAATTGGTTCTGCAGAAATACAACATTAATTTACTGAGCAGGGAATCGTGCGTCAATTTGAAATAATTCCCAGCTTTTAGGTCCAGCGGATAACAGCATCGGTGATCACAAAAATTCAACGCAATGCTTGCTTGTATTTTTTTCAGCTCCACCCATTCCAACATCGGTCAAAATTTCAAGACCACAAATAAAGCGCTATCATATTTCAAGGGCACAAAAATTGCACAAACTTAAGTCATCTTATGAGTTACGCTTGATATATTTTGAGCGAGATTAACTGTTTGCTTAACTGACCACCAATGCTCTCAAAAAAATAAAATACAATTAGGACATGGAAACCTCACATGCACAAATTAAACAAAATTATAAGTTTAGTTCCAATCCTCCATATCAAGGGCCACTTGAAATCCTTCAATCAGTTTGCTTTAATCTGCAGCATATTATAGAAGTGCAATTAGCAAAACGGCAGTTAACAAGGGCGTGAAAAATCCCCGCAGATACAGATGCGGTTACGGGATATTCCAGTTCTCCCTCCAACATGAGCGAAGAGCACTTGTTTTTTGGAGCCAGATACTGTCAAATGTTTCACATAGTATAAGGATAAGAACTTCTCCAGTAATAAGCTACATCCGCCGTCTTGTGAGTCCATAGCATTCAACAGACAATCTTGCATCCTAAACCGTGTCCTATGCAAATATAGTTTCCCCCAACCAAACATTGACATAATGGTGTGATCCAACAAAGAACATAAGTATCCAAATTCCAGACGAACATAGTTCGACACAATTGAATCAGTGCTGATTGAATAAGTGCATGAAACCTTGAGAGCTTTACAAAGTTCTGTTATATGCATAATGCTACATTGCTAGCAGCCCTAAAAAATTGCATGGTTTTTATTGATTTTGTCCTGGATATTTAACATTTTAGAAAACATGTACAATATGAAAATTCATAAATGCTTAAAGGGGAAAAACACTAATCTTTAGTAACGCTCTTTAACCTAGCACATAAAGAATTACTTCCTGACATAGAAGTATATAGACGTACCCTTCTGACAGATTCCTGCTTTGTGGACATCTAATCTTGAGGCTTCATAGCCGGGAATAGAAGAACTTCCTGAATTTGCATCAAAAGAGCATTTGTCATATCTCAACTGAATAAAGGCCAAATAAAAAATGCCAGGAATAAAAGTACAAACAAAGACGTATTTAAACCTTGATATTCTGAGAATCAGTCAGCAACATCGTGAGGCGATCAATTCCCAATCCCCAACCACCTGTCGGTGGTAGGCCATACTCAAGGGCTGTGCAGAATGTTTCATCCAATGCCATAGCTTCATCATCACCAGATTGACGATCCTGGCACAGAATATACATAAAAACATGTACAGTTTTTCAACAAGCCACGTTGGAAGCTAGGGAAACGCCATGCTGTTTATAAATCTGCCACTGGGGCAATGGTCCACACTCTGTTTGTCTGTTTTGACACTCCTGACACTTCATATCCCACCCTTCCAATGTCTTACCACTACTCTTGACAATGCAAACCCAAGTGCGTATGTGGTGGATCCAAATATCCCAAGCATTATGAGTAGGGTGATTAAAATGATAGACCGAAAGATACAAAATATGGGAGTAGGCTGGTTTCCAACAATTATATACTATATGCAAGGCTAAGTAGATGTTCACACTTCATATCCCGCCCTTCCAATGTCTTACCACTACACTTGACAATGCAAACCCAAGGTGTATGTGATGGATCCAAAACTCCCAAGCATTATGAGTAGGCTGATTCAAATGATGGACCAAAAGGTACAAAATATGGGAGTAGGCTGGTTTCCAACAATTATATACTATATGCAAGGCTAAGTAGATGTTCACTGAATTCTGAAAAACTTAAGCTAGGGAGCAGTCTGGTACCAAAGAAAAATATACAATTAGCAAATGTTCACAAACTCTAACAAGTACCTTTAGTTGTTCCTCAAACCGTTGCCTCTGAACAACAGGATCATTTAACTCTGTATATGCATTGCACACCTAAAAAGTGGATTTCAAGGTGACACCGTAAGGAAACAGAAAGGAGGACAAGTATGAAAGGATCAATGAAGACTAGTATATACCTCATGCTTGTTAACAAAGAGCTCAAACCTCTCAGTCAGTCCAGGTAGAGACCTATGCCACTTTGCCAATGGACTCATTATCTCTGGATGGTTGATAATAAAAGTGGGATTCACACATGTCTCCTCCAAGAAATGGCCAACTAGCTGTTTTGAGGAGAACATATACCATATTAATCTGGCTAAAGAATACCAAAAGGGAAACAGAAGCAAAAGGTATATTAAAATTTAAACAAATAGCTTTAGGTTGGGTTTTACAATATATCCCAGATCTTTGATTTGTTCGTAAGCTAATGCAAAAATGTTTAAGAAATGTACTGCACCAGACTATGGAAACAACATAAAAGATTACACCAGACATTCTTCTTCATAACAAAGTGGCTAACTGATACGTAAATAAGATATCAGAATGTATGAGCTAGACTGCAAAACCACCTAATGAAAATCATATGAAAATACAATGTAAAAAACATGTAGTGGGTAAAGAAACAACCTTATCAAGCAACCGTGTTGTAGTCTGGGGAGGTGGGCATTTGACATCATATTTGGCACATGCATCTATCAAATACTTGTTTGCTTCATCACTTGAGAGATCTTTTGGTATATTGAGTTTGGCCATAACCTCTAATTCTTCAATCATGTCTATCTTTCTGCAGTAAGGTAAAGGCAAAGTAAAATTTGTAGCAACTGAACATTGACAGTTAAAAGTGCATATAGAGCAATATATGTAATCCAAATACATCCTGATGTCTCTACCTGAAGGGAGGTGTGAAATCAATCTCTATTGGCGGATTCTCAACTCCGTTAGCATGATATTTAATCTTGTAGCCACCTGTCAACTCCTTAACCATACCTGTCAACCATGAAATCAGAACATTAGATAAAATGAACAGGCCACATACAGCTTTGTGTTGATTTCAAAAAAAATAAAAATGACAGGATGGCAAAAAATAACATGACAGAACAACAGCAAATCATACATTGCCTAAGGAATAAGGACAATGCATTTAGGGTTATTTTGCAGTTGCATCAGTGTTCTGTAGTAAAATGGTTACTATAAACCGATTTCAAAAATATTTTGTTTATATATCACCCAAAAAAAAGCTTTCAACTAAATGTCATGAAACCCCAAACATAGGAGGGCAAAAACTTTATACCTACTACAAAAGGATATGTATGCTTAAATAGTGCGTATAGAGGATCAAACACTAGAAAATTGACATGAAGACACTATTACTTCCTAACACAAAAAGAAAAAAAAGTATCAGAGACATCAAGAGATAATCACCAGATAACATGGCTTCAGTCAATTCCATCAAGTCATTGTAATCTGCATATGCCATATAAAATTCACATGTTGTGAATTCAGGATTGTGCGTCAGGTCAATTCCTTCATTCCTGAACTGCTTCCCAATTTCATAAACACGGTCCAGCCCCCCAACAACCAATTCCTTCAGATAGAGCTCAGGTGCAATACGCATATAAAGCCTCATGTTTAACTCATTATGATGTGTGACAAAAGGCCTTGCAGCTGCTCCACCTGCAATCATGTTCATCATTGGAGTCTCCACCTAGAAATGATATAGAATATTCAGATTCAAAGGACTGGAAGAATATCCAAAAGAATAATAACAGAACTATAACTAAATAGATTGCACGGACCCACCTCTAAAAAGTCAAGATCATCAAGGAACTTCCGAATAAAAGAGACAACTTTTGACCTTGTCTTGAAAATATGCCTCACTTCATGGTTTACCATGAGATCAAGATATCGTTGACGATATCGGGTTTCCTGATATCACAAGACAAACAATTGATAATCACAGCACTACTAGCACCAAAGGCAACAAGACAGGTACATAATTGATAGTCTCTGATGCATCAGGCTACTTAGAGCAACCTGCATCAAATTTATGATTTGCTCATGTAAATTAGAGATGCAGATAATCAATAAAATTGGACAGATTTCTATTAGCATTCCAGATATGGCATTCATGCCAGCAAATGAGTATACTAATTTTAAGAACATTGCAAATACTTTTTTTTGACGGAGAACATTGTAAATATCTCTTGATGGACTAGACACGCGCCACCTATCCAATTGTTCAGCTAGAATCTGATCACAAATGATAAGTTCATCCACCTGAATCTAACTTGCACTAAATTGCATAGCTGTCTTAATCTAAATTTAAATGATTTTGTTGTGCACACAACAAAGCGGATCACATATGCACATCCAGAACCTTAATACCTGCCTAGATATTTGTTAATTACTCCCTCCATCCCAATTTGATCATCCCATAAGCAAATGACACCAAGACCAAGAACACCAAAACATTCATCATTCTGAAATTAATCCTCATCGATCAAGGTGCTTCATCGCTTCGTATTCAACAAAAATTAATACACACTTTAAATGTTACATGGGTTGAACCAATAGAAATTAATCTTGATTGGCTACATGCATGCATGTAGGGCACTCAACGATGCACATTTTACTCTTTGCACAAATAAACAAAGAGACACTTTGTTAGATGATGATCATTTTGGGAAGACCTCAAAAATCTTTAAGAGGATGATCAAAATGGGATGGAGGGAGTATGATTAACATGGAACGCACCAACAAAATGTTGCTACTTGCTGACAATGAATTCACAGTAATCAGCATTTACAAAGATAAGAGGTCAATCAATAATTATATGGAGAATGAACAAACCTGGTCCCTCAAAACATACTTTTCGATGTTCCTACCCATTCCTGGAGCCCATGGGGTGGGAACAGCACTTCCCTCACTCTTCTGTAAAGATGAATAAATTACATGTAAATAATCATGTACACTACGTATATAACTGGCATAAAAATCAGAAGGCTGAAGTAAGGAAAGCAATGGGTTGACATGGTTGGGTGTACAAGAAATATTTTGATATCTCAGAAGCTTGGCATGCTGGACTCAGCAGTGCTTGGGTGTTTTGCAGTTCAGTCGTGCATGGAACCTGCCAAGGTTCAATCCTAGCATCAAGCCAAAAGTGGCTCACTATGTACTACACACATGCAAGCGCAGGACATGTCCATACTACATGAGGTGATGGAAAAACTATTCATTTATCTATGCCTCTCTAGTCCTAGAATGTGTAGCACATAACAAATGCATAAACGTGTGTGAATGAGTGTCCGTACTGAATTGCACTTGAGAAAAGAAGCTAGGCAAATGAGGTGCATTTGTGGGTTTAATCAATGACCAGTCTAGGGTCTGCAAATCAGAATAACAGCTGCTGTGCTTGTGCTGCCAATGTGTATACAGTTACACCCAGAAAAAGAAAAGACATCGCTACCCAAAATGTCTTAAGTTTTAAAATTAATAGTTTAGATTAATATGATGTAAATTGCTCTGAGACATTTAAGTATGTCATCTGGAAACATCTTTCCCTAACAGATTCTGAGTCTCACCTGTCGAGGCATCATATGAAGACATGGGGAGAGCACAACAATTTTCTTTGGGAATATGCTGAGCTCCCCTCTCTTGCTCTTTCCTGGTATTTATCAAAATTGAGAACTCATCATTATCAGACACAGAAAAAACAAAAGAATTTTCAGTAACCGGCAGACTATTTATATTCCTAATTGTTTTGAAACAAACTGTACAATGGCATAAGCTACATATAAAGTTTAAATTATTTACTAAATAAAATTACAAACTCAAGTAGCTAAATATCCATGTACTCAAAATGTGTTATTAGTATTCCAACTGAAAGAATGGAATATAAATGCCTACTTAATTTTAATGTTGGAACATCTGACCATGTAATAATTTCAAAATTAACTTGAATAGATGTTTACAAACCTGGATAACCACATACACCAACAATATCGCCTCGTTTCACACTAGAGTGAAACCTAATGAATTCAGTATCTTCCAACTCTGAGGTCCTATATCAGGTAAAATCAGTTAAATCAATAGTTTACTTTTTATGAGACCGACAACAGTAGGCAGTAATTGGCACATGAGCAAAATGATAGCTCCGCATTGTCCACTATATAACAACGGTAGCCACTGAACAATTAGTCAAAATAACAAAAAAGAATGCACCTTTTTATTTGTTTAAACATTATAACTAATAGAATATTGCGAGTGAACAAGCATCCAGACTTTATGCGATATGGATTGTATGCAACCTTGTGTGTTTTACTATTGTACAAGCATACATACTATTATGCATAATCATGAAGCTACCCAAGATGGAAAAGCATGCAAAACAACCAAAAAAAATTTTCTAAGCACCAATATGTACCAAACAAGAAGAAAACCCAACTATGCAAAAGGGTATTCTTGTGCATAATGTGATTATTGTCGATACAACTACATATAAGTAACCAACTATGCCAAGCATGTGTAGCACCTGGCATACTATGGACACTTGTGCAGGAAATATCAAGCTCCAGAAGCCTTGCTCTAAATCTATGATTTTCATCACAATCCATGGCCTAGCATATGTCTATAAAGTTGCAGTGAGAATTCTCTGGTAATAAACTTTATGAAATTCACCAACGTTAAAAATAAATTTAACTGGTACAAACTTTATGAAATTCACCAACATTAAAAAATAGATTTAACTGATATGAAAATAAACCAAAGGATGCATTTTAGTGAGGCATATGGTGAGATTTTAGTGAAATGCTGAAAGTGTCTGGGAACAAACCAACTAAATGGTATAAAAGGTAAGCAATACAGTTAAACAGACGAAGTTTTACCTGGCATCAGCAAAAACTTGAACTTTATCACCACCACCATAAAGATCATAAAACAAGAGCTTAGAAGATTGTGCTCTCTTGGTCATGATCCTCCCTTTAATAAAAAAAAATAAACACAAATCACACCCAAATGTATCTCTAATCAACTACATTATCATATCTAGTCAAAGAGAACGAAAAATACCAGCTAGGCACTCTGTGACGTCAACAAGCTTATCCCCAACATTCATGCTCTTGTATTTCTCAATATAATCGGCTATGGTAATATTAGCCAGGAACTTATGGGGATAGGGGTTTACACCCGTGGCCTTGAGTGAATCAAGTGCCTTGAGGCGATTCTCATAATATTGCTGCAGCAAGAAACACATATGTCTGAATTTTCCTAAACAAAAGAATTCATTCAATACATCAAATAGCACAGCAGCACCAAAGGGGCATCAATATCACATACAGTGGGATCCATTTCCTCGTCGTCAGCGGCAGATTCCTTCTGGGGCTCTCCACTGGCAGCTGCTGTTGCAGCGGCCTACAAAATTAAAAAAAAAGTTTTGCAATCACGATATGGAAAACTCTCTCACACATCCTAGCTGCAGAGGTACATCCGTATCCACTACAACTGAACTAATCCAAAACTCGCTCAAGAAAAACATAACATCGAAAAAAAATCGGCAAACGCTAAGAAGTTCAAACTACTTCACCTTCTTCTTCTTCTCTTCCTCCTTCAACCGGCGCTCCTCCTCCTGCTTCTTCCTTTTCTCCTCCCTCTTCTTGGCACTGCACCCGCCATAAAAATCACATTAAACAAAAGCCACACTACGGGGAAAAAAATATAAAGAAGAAATGCCGGCGCACTTCTTCGAGAGCTGCTGCGGCTCCTCCCCGCCGCCGGGCTGCTGCTGCTCCTCGCCGCCGCCCGCGGAGAGCCCCGCCAGCCTCTCCTCCAGGCCCGACGAGCCCGACTCCGCCATGCCGCGCCGGGCTCCTAGGGTTTCCACCGAATCGAGAGAGATCGAGGAGATGAGGCTTGCGAAGCGGAGGCGCAAGGGAGGGGTTTAGCTAGGGTTAGGCGCCGCCGCCGCCGCCGCGACGTCACGGAATAAAAAGCCCTCATTTCTCACTTTCTCAAAGCCCGCCGGGTTGTCCACATGGACTAGGCCCATGAAACCTACTTGATGGGCCTGGATTGGGCCAGGCCCACCACGGCGCTTTGCTTCCGCTCTTGTTGGGGGAATCGCAAGTGGTAGGCGATTACGCCGTGGACGAGACGAGCGGCCATGGCGGGGCGGGGTGGCGGCGGCGGCGGCGGGAGCTCCGGGAAGAGCGGGACGGGGAGGATGGTGTCGCTGCAGGAGTTCGTGTCGTCCATGGCGCCTCTCATAGACCTGGAGAAGGTTCCGTACTCCGCCCCCCATCGCTTTTCGCTGTTTGGTTCGGAAGGTGGAATGGATGGTGGTGGAGGTGACGCGTCTGTGGTGTGGTTGCGCAGGCGGCGGAGATATCGGCCGAGTCGGCGACGAGCTCGAAGAGCCTCGAGAGGAGGGGTTGCGTCATGGCCAACCTCAAGTGCACCGACGCCCAGGTTGATTGCTTCCATTTTGCTGCTTGCTTGCTTTGCCATCGAGGCGTGGTGCTAATCTTGTTCTGGTCTTGTTGGACTGCTTGGTGCGTAGAGTAGACGGGGTTGATGGGGAAGACGCTCCTGGAGTTCCAGCCCAACAAGGGCGACGTGCTTCCGCCTCACAAGGTGAGCTTGCTGTCATATTGTTGCTAGCTATGATATCATTCTGGTTAGGAATTGTGTGTAGTATATGCGAGAGCGGTTTATTTAGCAATGTGCTAGGTGCCAATGTAGTGTTAATCACTTAATTGTGAACAAGTAATGTGCTTGTTAACTGATAGTGTCAGTCAAATATTAGATTTGTCTGTGAAGTTCATTGCATCACATGTGTTATCAAGTCTGTTGAGATTGGACTATATTGTTGTGATTGGCAGAAGTTGCTACAGGAAAGGCTCATGCATGCTTCTTAATTTACTGGACACTGATTCAAAGAATTTATATTTTACTGTACGTTGCTACAACCCACTTATGTTTTCTTCTCCAGTTTGGAACACACGATGTGGTTGCTCTGAAGCCAAATAAGGCAGATGCTGGATCCGCTGCTCTTGGGCAAGGTGTAGTTTATCGCTTGAAGGTACCTGGCTATCATCTAAGTGCTATTAACTATTTAAAGTCTTTGCTTCTGGATTAGGAGAGATGACTGTAATTTGAACAAACAGGATTCTTCTATTACTGTTGCCTTTGATGACATTCCTGAAGATGGATTAAATAGCCCTCTCCGCCTTGAAAAGCTTGCAAATGAGGTACTACTATATTTTCCATGCTCTATCTTACAACTTTCTGATTAGAAATTGTATAGCCTCCAAGTAACCACATTAGTCTCCTAATTCCTTTTTGTTTATTTGCTCCATGTATATATTTCTATATTGTTACCCCTTGTTGCCTCTTAATGTCTCTTTGCTTTTTTACTCCATGCATGTATATCTTCATTATTGCCCCTTGTCCTCCAGCATTGCCTTACAATTCATTGGACCATAAATTTTGCATCTTAATGCTCTTCTAGGTGACATACCGCAGGATGAAGGATGCACTAATTCAACTTAGTAAGGGCATTCAAACAGGCCCTTCGGCAAACCTTGTTCTTGTTTTGTTTGGAGAGAATCCACCTATGAGCTCCAAGGATGTTGCGAAGTTCAGTCCATTTAACAAGAATTTGGATGAGTCACAGGTTACAATTTGATTTGATTGTTTTTCAACTGCTTTTTTTTTTGCTTGTTGCGGAATTATATTTCAGTTAAGTTCTTATCAAAATAAGGTTGAGAGAGGCCATAAGTAATTGGGGCCTGGAGATATTTACCAGAACAGTATGATCTATGATAGAATTTTCCAGTGCAACTGCTTTGTTCTGCTGATCTTTTTCAAGTATCAGTAGGATTTGTTCTATTAACTTATTAAGTACCAGAAGAAGATCTGAAATTTATTGAATGGCAGACACTCATGATTTTAAACAAATAAAAGAACATATGGAACTAGGCAAATAACACCTAACACCAGCACCTGCAGTTTCAGACTGCGGATATTCCATCACTTTTGGCATTACAACTTACAACCAAATGTGTCAACACCATCATCAATTACATATCATTCTCGCACCTGCTAATACTGGCTTTGGAAGACCTCATCATGATATGTTAGTAGCATATATTTGCGATACTTCTTTCTGTTAATGGTGTTGCTTTTGCTTTGGTGAACCCAAAGCTAATTATGCTGGCACTGGTGTTTGGCCTCCACATTTTTTTATTTTCTTTGCTAGAAATTGATTCTTTAATAAAAATAAAAAAATTACAATCGATGCTTTTTGTCTTTACCATGTATGTCTACTTGCTATGTTCTTTTTTGTGTCGCCTTCAAATACCAGTTTCAATATGTATTCAAATGAAATAAATTTCTTTTTTTGGGGGCTTATATCTTTGTTCTGCAGAAAGATGCTATCTCGAAGGCCCTGAGGTCAAGGGATGTTTTCTTGCTTCATGGACCTCCTGGCACTGGGAAGACAACAACTATCATTGAGATAATATTGCAGGAGGTGAAACGTGGATCAAAGATTCTTGCTTGTGCTGCTTCTAACATCGCCGTGGATAACATTGTTGAGCGACTCTCCCGATATAGGTTGGTAACAAAATTGTGAAATATCTTTTAAACTCGAACTTTCTATTCCCCCATCTATCTTGGTAATGTTGAGCATTTACCTCAGTTAACCAACAACTGAGAAAAATTCTCCCTGTCCTGTCAAAATAAAAGACGTGATGTTGCTCAATGTGACGTTGTTATTGACATTTTTCTAGAACTAAATTGGTGAGGTTAGGCCATCCTGCTCGATTACTACCCCAAGTGTTGGACAGTGCTCTTGATGCACAGGTATAGCTTACTCTGAGTGCTTCACTTTTTCTCCTCTACTAGGGATTATTAGGATAAAGATTCATGAAGTTTATGTTCCATAATTATTTCACAAGTGTTGCTTTGTCTCTCTTTCAATTTTCAACTGTTTTTTTTATTCAATTACCTTGTAAAGTGTACCAACCTACATGGCTACACCTTTTGTGACATCTGTAACATCTGCATGAAATTCTCTTTATTGCCAATTCAAAATGGGATAGATTTTCTTATGAATTACAGTTCCAGCTGTATTATTTCTGATCCATTCATGCATTCAAATGACTTGACTGTACTTAATCTGTTACTATTTCTAATGAATCAGGTATTGCGAGCAGATAACAGCAGCTTAGCAGGAGATATTCGCAAGGAAATGAAGGTAATCATTTTATCATTCACTACATAATTCTTAGGTTCCTATTATTAAATGAGAAGACCCTTCTTTACATGGTATATTATTTTGGCATTTGTATCCATTTCAGGAACCATCTAATTAGAAATTTCATGTTTAGATGATAGGAATGAAGCTACAATTTCAATATTTTTTTTCCATTGTAGTTAAATGTTTCTTGATTTGTTCTCTTTTCATCTTTTAGGTTCTTAATAGCAAATTGCTGAAAGCTAAGGATAAGAATACAAAAAGGGACATCAGGAAAGAGCTCAGAACCCTTGCCAAAGAAGAGAGAAAACGACAACAGCTTGCTGTTGCTGATGTGATAAAAAATGCAGATGTTGTACTGTCGACTTTGACTGGTGCATCTTCCAAAAAGCTAGATGGCATTACATTTGATTTGGTCATTATTGATGAAGCTGCTCAGGCACTTGAGATGGCATGTTGGATAGCCTTATTGAAGGTTAGTACTAACTTATGACTAGTTCTTTTTTCATGTTGCTGCACATTTTGAGAATGATAATTGCTACGAACAGTCATCAAAGGTTCTCATATTATTTATGCTTTTTGCATAGCACAATAATACCGTTCTTTTCAATAAGATAGCATGTACTGCTTCACAAACTCCCACCTTTATGCTTAAAATGTGTCTTAACCAGGCCTATCAGTTAAGCATGATCACACGGGTTCAATTTTAAAAGTGCATGGTATAATGAGAACGAGAATGCTGCATTAGTTGTCCATTTTAGAGCAAAAGGAAGGATTATGAGAGAAGTTGGGAAAACTAAATAGTTTCCTTGGAAGATAGCTAACCATAATTTCAATAGATGGTTACATGTACTTGAATTCATTCAATCAATCTTGTATGGATGTATGTAAACTCTAACAAGTTCTCATGACCCCTGTGAGGCTCCTTCACACTCCAAAAGTTGGCTTCTCTAATTATGCTCGTAAACAATTCCATCACCTATTTGATTGCTTTTGTGTTTGGCATGATTCAGCCTGCACAGTGCTTTGGTTAAATGGTCATCATACAGTACTTATTGAGATCTGTCATGGGGCTTCTCAATTCTTTTGTTTTTCTGTGCAGGGTCCAAGATGTGTGCTTTCTGGAGACCATCTTCAACTTCCTCCGACTATCCAAAGTGCTGAGGCTGAGAAGAAGGGGATGGGAAAGACACTCTTTGAACGCCTTACTGAAGCTTATGGAGATCAAATTACATCCATGCTGACTACCCAGTACAGAATGCATGAGCTCATAATGAATTGGTCATCTAAAGAACTTTACAATAACAAGGTGCCCTTTCCATTGGTGTTTTTATGCTAGCCACCTATTAGTAACTTGTTTTTAGCCTTTCTCTTTAGTAATAACTTTCCTCATGTTGTTATTTCTTTGTTTCTTGTACTTAGATCAAAGCTCATTCTAGTGTTGCTGATCATATGCTCTACGACCTTGAAGAAGTAAAAAGATCTTCTTCCACAGAACCAACTATCATACTCATTGACACTACAGGGTTAGTATTCTCCAATGCTTGGCCTATTCAATATATTCATTTTTTTAGTCATTTATGGGTTGAACCTTGGCAATTTTGCTTCCCTCGTTGCTTTCTTTCCCTCACTCAATAGTATTGGCTTCCTCTATAAAAGATAGGACTATGGAATTCACTTCAAAGGGTTATCTCATACTTGAAGACAATAATTGGACAGAAGTGATACTTCAAATTTATGGCCATCATTTGGCTGACAAAAAAAAGATATCTGCTTTTTTAAAAGAAATGATGTGATGACTAACATCAATGTTTGTTAGGTACACTTCTAACACACTCAAATAATCATTTAGGTGTGACATGGAAGAAGTAAAAGATGAGGAGGAGAGCACTATGAATGAGGGCGAGGCTGCAGTATCCATTGCTCATGCCAAGCTGCTTGTTGAGAGTGGTGTTCGTGCATCTGATATTGGAATAATTACACCTTATGCTGCACAGGTTTGCTCTGAATATTATCAAATCAATGTACAGTGATGAGCTTAATAAAACAAAACAAAATAAATGTTTATAGGACTTATGGGTTGGCTCCTTCATGACATTGAAGTTTATAGGACTGACCCATTGAATGGTGTAATCCCATAGGTAACCTGTCTGAAGATGATGAGAAACAAAGATACTAAACTGAAGGACTTAGAGATATCGACAGTTGATGGATTCCAGGGTAGGGAGAAAGAAGCCATCATCATTTCAATGGTCAGATCCAACTCAAAGAAAGAGGTAAGCTCCATTCCATGATCCTCCTTGGTGGGCGAATATTCTATGTAAAATATTCAGTGAATACTTGGATGATTGCTGCTGCACAGTTGATCCGTGAAATTAGCATGGGAGACTTCAACTTATTTTAGAAAAATGTTTAATAGAATAGAGCAAATCACTACGATATGATGTGCACGATCTGTAGATATTATGTGCATGCCATGCAAAATATCTTGTTATTGACATAAGGACGAAATATCGTTTTTAAATAAAAGGACTGTCTGATTGAACTACTGAAATAAGAGTTCCCAATTATATTTATAAAAAGTGGGTACCTGCATGGGCTTCTGATTCTATTGTAAATTTGTGACACATGTGTTACTCGGACTGAATCAGAAATTTTTCTGTAGTACTATGTACTGAGTACTAAGCAAACCTTGTCCATTTCCATTTTTCAGGTCGGATTCTTAAGTGATCATAGACGAATGAATGTTGCTGTAACACGAGCCAGAAGGCAGTGCTGCCTAGTGTGTGATGTAGAGACCGTAAGCAACGACAAATTCTTGAAACGCTTGGTTGAGTACTTCGAGGAGAACGGGGAGTACTTGAGTGCATCAGAATACCAGAGCTGAGGACTGGGGTGTTAACCCTTAACCATGATAGCCTGTGCTTCTCCCATGGAGGCTCGTCGCAAAGATAGTGAAGAGATACATCCAAACGATGCTTCTGATAGGAACATCATGCACTTCATAATTGGTGCAGTATGGCCAATGGAGATACTGTCATTCGAATATTATAGATTGGAAACTGATCGCTGTGAGACTGAACAGATAATTAGCTCAGGAGTGGATCAATTTCGCCTTCTATACTAGACTACTGTCTGGCCCTGTTCTGGTCTCTTCTGTGGCTTATGGAAATGAAACCTCAGTTATGTGTTTTTATATGCCCGTTCTTTCAGCTGATGTACAATGGTAGAAGACTATTTTTACTCATCCATGTGCAAGTCTACCATAGTTTTTTGCTTCAAGTATTGAAACTTGGGTCCACAAAAATAGTACTAGACAATAACAATAGGATAGGAGGTTGACTGTACTGAACTTTGCATGATAATATCTGTATCTCATCCATCTTGCTTATTTTCACAACGTCGCCCAAGATACCAAATGGCATCTCTTCAGCATAGATTTAAGTTTGTGCCATATCCATAGATTCCATACCATTGTGGATGTCTTGAGAAAAGCGATGATTTATCCATGAAGCAAGTAGAAGAGAACCGCATGCAATGCCCATTCTAAAGTTAAACTGCTAAAGTAACATTATGGCATGGAGGGAGTACCGGAGGAACAAGAGAATATTCCATAGAAGTGTCAGGTGTGTAAGAAGGGTTCCTGCTTTGAGGGAAGATTCGTAAGATGATACCTATGCAAAGCACAATGCATGAAATAAAGCGCGGCGCCAACCTTTTCTCCTTTTCCTTTTTGGCAATTTTAGTTTCTAGAAATGTTTTAGATGGTGAACTCCAAGAATGACCGATTTGGCACCAAAATAAAAACTTTTTTTTGTGGTACCAGAAATCTCTAACTTAGATAAAACTTAAGATAAACGATAACGGTGAGTCCCGAGCCTACACATGACTAAAATTACCTATATATGCTATCGCAGTCTACACATTATTGAATTGACCACTATTAATCTTGACCTCGTCATCATCACCAGCTCTATCACCGACATTTCGAATGCAAAAGAATTTATGTTTTTAACTCGACGACGCCACCTAGTTCATATCAATCATGGACGTATATGCTGTTTTTATCATGTGACTAATATTTTCTATTATTTTAATGAAAATCCAGAAAGAAACAGAGACCATTCTGTCCCTTATCCTCTGTTGTGCCACCATAGCCACCGTATACAGTAAAGTAATTATGACTCTTTCAGCCTTGGCTTCCTGCTCTATATGAGCGAGCAATGAGGCTCCGCTAAATCGACGTTGTAGCAAGAATGGATTAGTGCACACGTCAATGAAAGCAAGAAACTACTATGTTATCGGTGTAGGTACAGGACAGAGACTCATCGGAAAAAGGTGTGGTGACAATGAAAGGGTGGCGAGAGAAAGGAAATGGGAACCATGTTTACAATTATGATGAAATTCGATCTGAATTACACTGGATTAAAAACATAAGCTGTCTGGTTTATCAGTCAAATAAAAAAAATCAAACTAAAATTTTTTTATTAAATTTGTTTAAATTTTATCTTTTTTTAGCAATAGATTTCGCGAAAATCGAAGATACCGCTCGTGAGCGGTTTTTATGCGGTATCGGCATTGTGAACCTTGCCAGGAACGATGGTGAGGGCATAATCGTCTATTCCTTTCCGGATTTTGATTCCAAGAGAATGAAAAATAGGCTGAAAAGAGCTTGTCTTCTAGAGATACCCGAGCTCAATTTTCTCTATACTTTACAACCGAACGGTGGAGCGTTGGCGAGGGACCAACCAATTTCCTCTCTCTAATCGCCGCGGCGGGGGATAGATTGGGAGGGAGCGCATATGGCGGAGGAGCAGTTCCTCGCCGTCGCGGTGGACGCCGCCAAGAACGCCGGCGAGGTATGCTTCTCCTGAACCACTCGATTCCTCCCTTGCCCCTCCTGCACGATTCCTCGTTTTTCTTTTCCTGAGACCCCTTCTCCTCCTTGTCGGTTCTTGATTTCCTGGCGCTTCTCCGCAGATCATCCGCAAGGGCTTCTACCAGACCAAGAACGTGGAGCACAAGGGCCAGGTCTCTTCTTCCGCCGATCTCGTCGCATTCCTTTTCCCATCTCTGATGGAGTTGTTTTGCCCTGGATTGGAATTGGGATTTCTTGGTGACCGTGGCTGCATTGCAACCGCAGGTGGATTTGGTGACGGAGACGGACAAGGCCTGCGAGGACCTCATCTTCAACCACCTCCGGAAGCACTACCCGGACCACAAGTTCATCGGCGAGGAGACTTCCGCGGCACTCGGCGCCACCGCGGACCTCACCGACGACCCGACCTGGATCGTCGACCCCCTCGATGGAACCACCAATTTCGTCCATGGGTAATAGCCTCTGTTTCTATCCCCATTCCTTCATTGTGCAGTTATACTTTTTTCTTCCCATGTGAACATTGTGCATGTCAATCACATTGCAGCTTCCCTTTTGTGTGCGTCTCGATCGGTCTCACCGTTGGGAAAATTCCCACTGTCGGAGTTGTGTACAACCCCATCATGAATGAGGTAAATGTGATATGTGAAGCATTTAAATTATTACAATTGGAGTTGGACTCAAGGATAAATACTATTTTCCTCTATGTAGCCATATAAAAATATATTGTTTTTCTCTATAGAATTTATATTCTTATTGTTCATGTAACAACTGGCCTAATTTCATGCAACCTTTTTCATTTAGCTTTTCACAGCCGTTCGTGGAAAAGGTGCCTTCCTCAATGGTTCTCCAATCAAAAGTAAGTGATGTATTTTGGTTAATTTGGTCCTGATGTGCTGACATTCAATAGAAGCAACATATTGAACTTAGACATTTTCCTTCTCTGCTGAGCAGCTTCATCTCAAAACGAGTTAGTGAAGGCTCTTCTGGTAACAGAGGTAAGTGATACCATCGAGAGTCAATTTATTACATGTACAGAAATTTAATTTGTATTGATGATACATATGTGTAGAAAATCCCAATAGGATTTCATCTCAACAATGTTGTTTTAAATTGTTTTGCTACTGCATTCACTAATCAGTATAAGCCATCTTCTGAATAGCTTAAGATATGGCCGCTACTGTCTTTCCTAGAAAACATCATCCAACAAATGTTCGATCGTGTTAATGTGCACTTTGCTTGTTGAATGGTGATATTTCACAACTGCTTTTCTAGTGGATGTATAGCTTATGCTTTACTGATGCAAATACTGACAGCATGCACATGACTATGCGTAACTTATGCTTTACTGATGCAAATACTGACAGCATGTACATGACTATGCGTACACTCTTTTCAACTAGCACGGAGATTTCATTAGATATTTGGAACCCCCACTCCCGCGTACAGACCCCAAAGAAATTGTTGAAAAGATTATTATTTTCTGTACTTTAAGAGTTTGGACACCATCTAACCAAAGTTAACTCTGTGTGACTCAAGTTTTTGGGATTTGTGAAATTTCTTCATATTCTAGCTAGGTGATCCGTTCTAACTCGATTTAATTCAATATTCCACAGTCGAGTTATTTTGTTGGTTGAGATGACCATAACCGTATTGATTAAATACCAACTTAATAATGTCAACTGAATTTTGTGGAATATGAAATTCTCTCTTAAAACAATAGTTCAAATCTTTATGGTAACATATCAATTGATTCTTAAACATTGGCTAAGTTCCCCATTTTGAGCCTCATGTTGGAGTGCAATTTTTTTCCGTGTCCAATTCATATTGATATCAATATAAATGTATAACGCATGCAACACTTTTTTTTTGACGTAAACACATGCTACACTGGATACAATTAGTATCTTGTGAGCCTCTTTCGTACTTGACCAATCATCAGTGAGCGTTCTTCATTGATTCTGAAACTTGATTTTTACTAGGCCAATGGAGATGCAGCTGCCTATGCCATATTCATCTTTCTTAATTAGCTGTATTGGAAATGATAGTTCTAGTTTCTATATCTTGATATTTTTTCATATAAAACTTTTACACCATAATATTAGTGAAATATTTATTGGCTGTGTGCTGAATGACAGAGGTCGGGGATGTAATACATTTCCATTATCTAAAAAAATAGTGAAATATTTGACCAATAACCTTTTGCCAATTGAGCAGGTGGGAACCAAAAGAGATAAGGCCACTTTGGATGATACAACAAACAGAATCAACAAGTTACTATTCAAGGTAAACCTTATAAGTTATACACCAATATTTTCATGACATAAAATAATAGGTCAACAGATCGGTGTACTGAAATGGTATTTCATCATTTCAGATTAGATCTATACGGATGTGTGGCTCGTTGGCCTTGAACATGTGTGGAGTTGCCTGTGGTAGGCTTGATTTGTGTTATGAGATTGGATTTGGTGGCCCTTGGTAAGATTAATTTAATTACTAGAAATGTAGTATCTTATGAAAAATGTAAACTATCTAAACATATTTTTATTGTCAATTTTTCTACTCTAGGGATGTGGCCGCTGGAGCTCTGATTCTTCAGGAAGCTGGTGGTCTCGTTTTTGATCCGTAAGTTGCATCATTTAGACAATAATGGCATGCTACTGGTTCTCACTAACACAGTACAATCTGCATGAGTACCTATCGTTAATTGTTTGTTCCATTCTTGCTTGTAGGAGGGGTGGGGAGTTTGATCTGATGGCGCGAAGAATGGCAGGATCAAACAGCTATCTGAAGGATCAATTCATCAAAGAACTGGGAGATACAAGCTGAACAACATATTCCTCAACATGAAGTAGAATAAGAATATAAGATCGCCCTGCCAATTTTATTGGGGCAATTTTTCTTTCAACTAGTCTGCATAAACGGCAGCCTGTTGCAGAAAAGTTTTGGATGCAGTATGGCATTGTATTGTTTGCAACATTTTTTTTACATGTAGTATCTGGTGTTACTTCGGGAACTGGTGCATCGAAGTAGCTTATTCAGAATTTTGAACCAAATGTCGATTGTGCATTTCCCCCATTATTCCGTCTGGTAGATGTTCCAAAAGAGTACTTATCAGTTACAACCAGGGGGTTCGAAAACATCCTGGCTATAACAGGTAGCATAGCAGTATGATCCTACTCTTGATGGGAGGGAAATGGAATTTGGTTGCAAGTTGGAAGAATGAAGGATGCTAAACTACTCTTGATGTGAAATGGAATTTGGTTGCTATACCTCTTTGGCAGCACTTGAAATGGAATTTGGTTGCATCTTGGAAGAACGAAGGATCCTATACCTCTGTGCCAAACTGCCAATGGATCCAGTTGCTGGTTGCGAGAGGAAGATGCTGTGGTGTGGCAAACGGGAGATGCTAGCACTGTAGCAAGCAATGGTTACAGTTTATTAGAAAATGAACAGTGAAAGGTGAAGTCTTTTCTCATTCCATTGATCTCAAAAGTCCCTTTATATACGGGAATTACAAGCCTAGGATTCTAGGCATCATTAGTATTGCAATAAGAGTGAATTAGGGAGATTTATGTGGCTGTTACAAGCATTTGATTGCTGCTCTTGATGAGCCCTTGATGAGGTCAAATAATGACCAAGTTATGGCCTTTGTAACACTCCCCCTTTTGATCGAGTTCATCTTGAGATCAATGTGTTATTTAATTCTTTCGAAAAACCCTGTGGGAAAAAAAATAAAAATAATTTGTATGGTGATTGCTCTAACATGAACCTGCAAGGTTTAAGGAGCAATCGATGTCTGGTTTATCTCTAGAAAAACGCTTGTGAAAAAAACATGAGATAAGACATATGCTTGTATCAGATATTGTCTCATTAAAAACTTTGTATGAGAAAACCTGCTGGTAAAAACTCATAAAAGAAAAGAGTGCAATATGAAGCGTTTAACAAGGTTCGAGTCTCCCCCTGAAACTTGCAAGTCTCTGAGCCGTCTCATACCAATTCCCTTAACACATTTCTCGAATGAGTAAGCTGGTAGGGACTTGGTAAAGAGATCTGCCAGATTATCACAAGACTTTGTTTGTAAAATGTTTATTTCTCCACTTTGCTGAAGCTCATGGGGATAAAACAACTTAGAAGCAATATGTTTGGTGACGTTGCTCTTGATGTAACCTGTTTGCATCTGCGTAATACAAGCAGCATTATCCTTGTAGATAATGGTAGGTGATTCTGAGGAACCAATACCACAAGATTGTTCAATGTGGTTTATCATTCTGCGGAGCCACACACATTCACGTGATGCCTCAAATAGTGCGATGATTTCAGAATGATTTGTGGAGGTAGCCACTAATGTTTGTTTAGATGACTTCCATGATATGACAGTTCCTCCATGAAAGAATACAAAACCTGTCTATGATCTGGCATTGTGGGGATCAGACATATAGCCAACATCAGTGTATCCAACTAAGCTAGGATCATTAGTTCTCTGGAAGAATAAGCCAAGATCCTTAGTACCATTCAGGTACCTGAGGATTTGTTTTCCTTCAGTCTAATGACGCTTAGTTGGGGCAGCACTGTGTCTTGCCAATAGATTTACTGCAAATGCAATGTCAGGCCTGGTACTATTTGCAAGGTACATGAGTGCTCCGATGAGACTGAGATAGGGATATTCTTGTCCTAATATCTCTTCTCCTTTCTCCCATGGTCGAAAAATGTCCTTTTCTTTATCGAGAGATCGAACAACCATGGGAGCTTTATTTGGGTATGCTTTGTCCATATTGAATTTCTCCAATAGTTTTTGGACATAGACAGATTGATGCACTAAAATTCCCGAGTGAAGGTGCTCGATTTGCAAATCTAAGCAAAATCTGGTTTTACCCAAATCCTTCATCTCAAATTCCGTCTTAAGATGGTTGCGTGCTTCATCAATATCTTGTGTGTTACCAATGATATTCAAATCATCCACATACACTGATATGATGCAAAATCCTGTGGAGGATCTTTTGATAAAGATGCATGGGCAATCATCATTATTTGAATAACCCTTCTGCAGAAGGTACTCGCTCAGTCGGTTGTACCACATTCTACCTGACTGTTTCAGACCATAGAGTGATCTTTTGAGCTTTACACAATACATATTGCGATTTGTGCTATCATTCGGTATAGAGATCCCATCAGGGACCCTCATATATATCTCCGAATCTAGTGACCCATATAAATATGCTGTCACGACATCCATCAACTGCATAGATAGACGCTTTTGAGTTGCCAGTGATATTAAGTATCGGAACGAAATTCCACTCATGACTGGAGAATATGTTTCATTGAAATCAATGCTGAGTCTCTGCGTGAACCCTTGTGCTACAAGCCTCGCCTTATATCTCACCACCTCATTATTCTCATTCCTCTTCCAGATGAAAACCTATTTGAAACCTACAGGGAAGGTTTTTGGAGGTATAGGTATTACTGATGAGAATACCTCTCTTTTATTGAGGGAGGCTAACTCTGCTTCAGTTGCTTCTTTTCATTTGTTCCAGTCCGAGCGCTTCTTGCACTCTACCATGGATTTTGGATCTGGATCATTTTGGATGGTATCTGCAATTGATGAGGCAAAGTATATGTCGACAATTGTAGTCTTACGGTTAAATGATTCTCCAGACTCAACATAGTTTGTGGAAATTTCATGTACCCCAGTTGTCGGCTCAGTATTTCCCAATATGACCGCGTCGGGGTGTCCCAATGTCCCATCATCAGAAATTGAGTGCACTGTTGATGTGGGAAGTGGATTGGATAAATCTACTTGGTGTCTCTCAACTTGAGGTTGAGTTTCATTTACTGTGTCAGAGGATCCTTTCCTCTGTTTTCTCGTGCGCTTGCGAGAATTTGCCGTACTTCTCCCACTCTCTTAAAAGGAAGGGAGTTGAATAGTTTTGTTTGGTACCTGTATTCTTTCTGGCACATTCCTTGCAGGAATATATGATTTTGTGACATTTTTACTCATAGTAAATGAGTCTGGCAAATTATTTGCAGCAACCTGCAAATCAATGATCCTTTGAACTTGAAGTTCAGATTCTGTGGTACGAGGATCCTCCTTTAGGGTGTCAAATGCATCCCAATTTATTTCCGGGCATTCAGTGTGATACTTGAATTCTCCTCCTAATGCCGGGAAATGTTCTTCATTGAAGATACAATCAGCGTACCGGGCTATGAGCAAATCCCCTGTAAGGGGTTCCAGGTATTTAATGATCGACGGAGATAGATACCCCACGTAGATCCCCATTTTCCTGTGAGGGCCCATGGATATACGCTTTAGTGGTGAGATCGGTACGTATACAGCGTAACCGAATTTCCGCAGATGGGAAATACAAGGAGGATCACCACGAACTAATTGCAGCAGGGAAACTGTATGGTGTGCAGTTGGACGCAATTGTATTAAGTCACCAGCATGTAAGACTGCGTGACCCCAACAAGAGGTTGGTAGGTTACAATTTTGCAATAGTGGTCTGGCAATAAGCTTTATTCTCTTGATAAGAGATTCAGCTAAACCATTCTGTGTGTGAACATATGGTACAGAATGTTGAACTTCAATTCCTAAAGCCATGCAATAGTCATTGAAGCCTTTGGAAGAAAACTCTGCAGCGTTGTCCAATCTAATTGATTTTATCTGGTGTTCAGGTTGATTTGCTCTAAGTCTGATGACTTGTGCAATCAATTTTGCAAAGGCATGGTTCCGTGTCGATAATAGACACACATGAGACCATCTTGTGGATGCGTCAATTAGAACCATGAAATACCTGAATGGTCCAGACAATGGTTAAATGGGGCCACAAATGTCACCTTGAATGCGTTCAAGAAACTTTAGTGGTTCAGCTTGTATTTTAAGATGTGAGGGTCTCAAAATTAATTTCCCAGTTGCACATGAGGTGCACACAAAATCTGAGGATTCCAGGAATTTTCTGTCGCTCATACCATGTCCACTTGAATTGCTCATGATTTTTCTCATCATCCCGATGCCAGGATGGCCAAGGCGTTCATGCCAAGTTTTGAATGCATCCACATTCTGAAAAATCACTTTGTATGCAACATAAGGTACGGGTTTAATGTATGTCTAGTACAATCCAAACGGGAGAGAAGGCACCTTTTCAAGTATTTGTTTGTCATATCCAGTATCTTTGGTCAGGAGGAGGAATTCCTCATTATTTTCTTCATGTGTTTTCACATGAATCCCATTTTTTCGGATATCTCTATAAATTAGTAGGGTACGTGTTGAATCAGGAAACAATAATGCTTCCTCAATATTTATTTGTGTACCCATTGGGAGTATGATAGTGGCTCTACCAGAACCAACAATCATACCTTCGCGTTCTGCGATGGTCAAAACTTGTCCTTCTCTCTTTGTGAGAGTTTGGAAATTTTGATTTCCCTAAGTATAGTGTTAGTGGTACAACTGTCCACTAGGCACATCTCTTCTTCCATTGGATTGACTCCCGTAACAATCTATATAATGCAGAATTTAAATTCGTAAGATAAAGACAAAATATAGAAAACACAGAATATATTAAGATAGCATGAGTGCTATTACAACTGATAGTTGGTGTGGCAACACCATATCTTTATTACAATGATTACTTTTGCAAATTTAAATTAAAGCTATGGAGCCTATTTGAGGTCTCCAAAAATGTCGTTGGAAGCATATTCCACGAGCATGTCATCGATATCCATAGAGCCTTCCTCTTCACTTGGTGGAGTCTTAGTTTTGCTCGGTCCCGCTCCAGTCTCCAGTGTTTGAGAGGTGAAGTGTGCTTTATGCTTCTCGGTGTTCTGTGTATGACCCATGGACTTCATGTATAGATCAACAAGGTGTTTAGGGGTCCTGCACTTCTTAGCAATATGATTGTAGCAACCACACCTGAAACATGTGGTCTTTTTGCCACTATCATTTTTGGGCTTAGAAATGCCTTTTCCCTTTTGGGCGTTACCACGTTGCTTTTTGGTTCTCTTGCGTTTGCCCTTGCTAGAGGAATTTTCAGTCTTTTTATTCCCATTCGGGACATTCTTCTTTACATTCACATGTACTTCAGGCAATGGTGCAGTGCCCAACGGGCGCTGGTTCGAGTTCCATACAGTGAGTTCATGGTTCTTTTCTGCCTGTTTCAATGTCTGAATGAGTAAAGAGTGGACTGTGAAATTCTTCTCACGGTATTGTTGAGTAATGATCCGTTCTGATGGGAGCATTGTAGACAAAGTCTTTTCAATTTTATCTGCTTCAGAAGGTTCTTTCTCACAAAACCAGAGCTTAGAGCATATCTTATGAACAGCATGGTTGAACTCATCTACAGTTTTGAAATCCTGTAGGCGTAGGTGGTTCCACTCATGCGTTGCCTCTGAGAGGAGAATAGCTTTATGCTGTTCATATCGATTTTTGGGAGCTGTCCACAAAGCACGTGGGTCCTCCTCATACATGTACTCCAGTTTCAAATCCTGATGGATATGATTCCTTATTACTTTTAAGGCGGAGAATTTAGACATGTTAGAGGGGGTAACGTTGTCCGCAGTTGTTTCATCTATACATCTGTATAGTCCATTTGTCAACAGATTTACTTTGAGATCCATTGCCCAAGCAGGAAAATTGGAACCATCAAGAGCGAGAATATCAAACTCTTTGGTTGCCATCTCACCTACATTGTGATAGCCAAAATTTTGAGAAATTATGGCATATTTGCATTAAAATAATAATAATAATGATAGAGCGATAAATTAAATTTTGCAAAGTAATTGTAAGACATGGAAATGCATAGAGTGCTGAAAATAGACTCATATATATAATAACAGAGAATTACAGGGTGCTAATAGCAAGTGTACATTCTCTGGTTATTTGCGGAAAGTAAATTGACCGAAGGTCAGGTACTAAAATGTAAAATACGAAAATTATAAAGATAATTGGGCGGTGGGCCGAAACAATCTTAGTTTCGGCCCACCGGCCGATTTTGTCAAGAGG
>BDMV01000003.1:35691396-35702730 GCA_008326285.1 Oryza officinalis
GTGCAAATGGAAAAGTTTGGGGATGAAATTTAGCACGTCTCTTTGGTGATGCTTGACGCATTGCTCCTATGTGCAAATATGCTTGCGCCGTACCAGTCGCTTAATTAGTTGGGCCTAGCTTTTCATGTGCTTGATGGGCCGAGCTGGCGAATGTCGCGTTTGGCAAAACAATTCCCTAATTCCCCTCCTCCAAGGAGCCTAGGAGAGGAGAGTCCCAAGCCGTCGGAACCCTCTCCGTCCATCCATCCATCCAACCAATCTCCATAGACGGCGGTCGGGAGGGGTACCGGTAGACCTGTGTTTAGGCGGTCGCCGCCGCAGTGCTACGGCAGAATCGCAATCTGAGAGTGGAAGAGGATGCATCAAGAGTTGTACCAGTGTGGGGGCGAGAGATGTAAGTCACCTCCGATCCCTTCAAAACCCATCTTGTTTTTCTTCTCTTGGCTTATTTAAATTTTGTTGCATCACGCGGTTGTATAGGATGTATGTATGTTCATCTGTTTGTTTGGTTTTCCCTTTCACTTGATTCATTCTTTCTTAGATTTTGAATTGCTTGGTTGATAAGAACTACCATAATAAATTGCATCTTCATCACTGCAACCTGGACAATCTTTAACCGATGGTAATCTCATCCCTTCATTTCAGCAAAACCTAAAGAACTCACATCTCCAATAAGGATCAAAACAAGCCCTATCATCTTGAGAATATATTTGAACTTGCTTGTCTTGTCTCTTCTGGTATTTGCTGATCAACTTTGTGGAATTGAATTTATTTTGCTGATAAGTCCGATAATTCCTCTTATCGGCTTCATTGGTGTGGACCATGTTAACAAGAAAAGGGTGGCTATCAATCTTCATTGGCTTTTTACCATCATCAAACTTAATTCTATCTTGTTCTATAATCGATTGGATTCTGCCTTGTTCTATAGTCGATTGGATTTACTGCCTAAACACCTTGCACTCATTGGTATGATGAAATCCTGTATTATGCCACTTGCAATATTTCTTTTTCCTTAACTTTTCAGCCGATGGAATAACATGTCCTACTGGAAGTTGGATCTGTTTCTCTTGTAACAGTAGATCAAATATCCTATCGGCTTTGTTGATGTCAAAATCATATTTCTTCTCTTTTTTCAGAATCTTTAACCCATTGGCAAACAACCGTCTTTTTATTCCTTAACCACTCTGCCAAACCGTATTTTCATGAGCCGATACTTTCTGAACCAGATGAGCTAAACTTTCAAAGTCCTGTGCAGAAAACCTTTCCCTTATCAGCCCAAGTAATCTCTGGAAAGCCAGATCAGCAAGCTGTGAATCGGTCAAGTTAAGACTATAACATCTGTTCCTCATATCTCTGAATCTCTGAATGTAATCTGGAACCGATTCATCAGACTTTGTCTTATGGATGTCAAATCCGATAGCTTCATTTTTTGAACCCCATTGAAGAAATATCTGTGAAGTTGCTTTTCTAGATCGGCCCATCCTCTAACAGAATTGTATGGCAAAGAAGAAAACCAGGTAAATGTCGATCCAGATAAGGACAATGGGAATAATCTGACTTTCAAAGCTTCAACAGCCGATGTCTTCCCACATTATGCTAGGAATCGGCTGACATGTTCATATATCGAAATATTGTCTTGACCTGAAAACTTTGAGAAATCTGAAATCTTGTATCGGTTTGGTAAAGGAACCTTATCAAAGTACTATGGGTATGGATACCAATACATGATCTCACTATCTTTGGGCTTCAATCCAAATTGTTCTCTTACCATTTCTATAATCATACCAGCCCATTGCTGTTGTTCATTGCCTCCATATTGTGGCATTTGATTAAAGTTATTGAATTGAGGCTGATATTGATATTGTGGAACAGGTTCTGGCCAATACTGATGTGGTGATATCGGCTGATGTTGATAACTTGGATTCTGACCCAAGTATGCTTGGTGAGGTTGATATTGGAAGTTTTGTGGCACCTCATGCGCATATTGTGGTTCGATCGAGGGCTGTGGCAAAATTGGCTGCTGAATAGGTTGTTGAGTTACATGTTCCCCCATCGGCTGCAAATTTTGAAACATTCCAGCCGATGTTGGTTGTGTACTCCTTGTCATCTGTGAAGCCTGATTTTGTGGTACTTGTTGCGACATTTGCCTCTCATGTATTGGTTGTTGTTGCATCCCTGAAGAACTTAGAATTTCAGTCTTGATGGTTCTGTAAGGGAGAAATACATTGTTTGGGAGATAAATTGGTTCCTTGGCCTTTTCTTCAGCTATAGTACCATCCATCACCTTTCTAATCATATTTGTCAATATATTGACTAACACATTAGACTGGTTGATCAAAGCTTGATGCATTGCATAATCAATTCTGTCTTGTAGTGACACCTTGTCATCAACTACTGGCTCTTCTGTTTTTTGCTTTGAACTTCTCTTGTGTACTGGTGTGCCAAAAGCGTATTGATGCAAAAACACGGCGGCCTGGGAGCTCTGCTTATCTCCAGTGCAGGTCCAAATTCTTGTGTTCGGGTATAGGGTATGCCAGTTGGTTTGATCCTGCAACCAACAAGATATACAATAAAACAAGTTAAACTTATGACAGTCGATGAGCCGATGACGTATCGTATAAACCTAGCCAATGCAATCTGGCAGAATCAGTTGTAAGGTGTAAGATAGTTGTTATTAAACAAGCCTAAATTATGTTTCATCGGCTATAGATGTAATCAAACATGTAATCTATGAACGAAGATTATATCTATTTATATCATAGCCGATAACACCATACTTAGGTTAAAATTAGATACCGTATCGGCTAATACTCCCATACAGCCTTATACAAGAATATCAGTCTAGGTAAATATATCGAGAACAAGCTTGATATATTTACAAAGCATGATACCCTTGTATAAGGGGCAGATATAACACGAAAAGTCTGATTAAAGAATTTAAACAAAGCAAAACAGTTAAATCAGGTAAGATCGGCTGAAACCCCGATTCTACTCCTATTAGCAATCAAGAAGCAGATTAGTTTTTATGGTTCTAAGCATGACTAGGGCAGATACAACACAAAGTATGAAAAAAAGCATAAAGTCTAAACAATCAAGCTTCTGACTGATTTTCAGGGTGGTGGATACCTTAGCTAATCTAAACTAATGAGACGATTTAGATGATACTGACAAAACCTTAGGTAAGGCCTGGCCGATACAAGTAAATCAAACCATCAATTTAGATTAGCTAAGTTATATGGTAACTAACGGTTGCACAAGATAGATTAGAACATCTAAAGCGATGCGCTAATCCGCTGGTACAAGCTGCTGTGACAAGCCATACCTCTTACTGGAGATCGAAACCGATGCAACCCAACTTGAAACAAGAACTCGTCGAAAGTAAAAGAAAAATTGTGGCGATGCGCCGAGAGTGTATTGAACTGTTGTTAATTTTTTACAAGACTCTGGGCTTATATTTATACCAGAACATACAAACCTTGTCCATATTGGGCACTACTCACAACTTGCCTAAACAAACAAATCCTAGGCGGATTCCTGGCATGAAATTGTAAAAGAAAACAACTAACTTATTCCTAATTAATAGATATAATTGTCTTTTATGGACTCAATTCCTAATTGACAATATCTTCAAGCTCTTCTCCGAACCAAACACAAACTCAGGTTACCCGTATTGGCTGACCGAGTCCGATTCCACCTGTATCGGTTGACCGAGCTTGATTCCATATCGGTTGATACGGTTCCCAGCCGATGCGCTGCCCTGTTTTTGAAAACATCATTATCCCTTCAAATCCGCTTTGGATCTAACTCCATATTTGGTATATCTTTACCAAATTTTGTTGTTAACAGTCGGGTTGAAGAGGTAGAGGTTGGTGTTTGTGGGGGCGAGCATAAGGCCATTGCGGTGTGTAACACCCTGATTTTCGCCCGTCGAAAAATTTATTTTATTAAAAACCTATTTTCAAAAAATTGGTTCTTTGTGTGTGTCTAGGATCGGTGCCAAAAGATCTCTATTAAATTCTTTTCCTCAAAGGTTGTCCTCTGTCCGACATCCTTTCCTTTCTTTATCCTCCGTCTGTTTCTTTTAGCGCTTCGGTGCTAATTAATTAAAGTCCCGAAGTTCTTCTCTTCTACCACAATATTATCCCTCTCGCAAACTCTTATTCTACGGTTAAATTTTAACCGCTCTATCGAGTCGACCTCGATATTTCCCTCGAATATTTACAATCGATCGACGAATTTACCTATTGCGCGTCAATATGACTATTCCCGATTTTATTTCTACCGCGGCGGTTGTATTTGAATGCCATACGTCATCCTAGAAATTCCTTTTTCGATACAGTCAGAGCACTCACAATAAAATCCTAAATTTAATTCTCAAGCGACTGAGCGACCGAATTATTCACCTGGATTCAAACTAAAAATTTGTAACACCCTGAGAAAATTCCTAAATAAAAATACACCGACCAAAAATCATTTCTGATTTATTTTTATAATGTTGCATCATGCCGAAAATTTCTTTATTTGTTTTATGACAGTGCTAAACTTTTATTGAAAATTTCCAATTTTTCTACTCCTCTGATCTTTTGGTTTTTGTCCCAAGATTTTCACTCTGACCAAAATTAGTTTTGCTACAAAAAGTCCGCTTAAACTCCCTCTACCTTGGCCTTCTTGTTACAAGCCTTTTTCCTAGAAAAGTCCACGTTGCCTCCCCAAGCCTTTCATTCCTGTTGGGTTGGCAATAAAAATGTAAAGTCTAATCCTCCTCCCCGGTACTGTTTTCGGCGACGACGTCGCCGCGCGCCGCGAGCCGCGCCGTTACGACAAAGCCACTGCGACATCACCAGTTGCTGCCCTTCCTTCCCATCCCGCCGGCGACCTCGCCGTCCGCTTCCGCGCCCTTGCCTGACCTCACTGGCGTAGCAAGCATGCATGTCGCTAACTAGCTTTACGTAAGTGCAATGCATATGCATGCAGCAAGCCAAGCAAAAGCATGCATGTAGCCAGCTAGCTCGTGCTTGCATGAAGCTAGTTTAGCTCGTGCTTGCATACGGCTGGCCGAGCGCATGCTGCATGCGGCAAGCTAGCCAAGCATGCGCATGTATGCAGGCAGCAACCAGAGCCACTACACCAGCCCGGCAAGCGTCGTTCGAGCCGACGCCGTGCGATCTCGAATTCAAGCCGCTCCTCCTCGGGTCGGGTAGGTGGCGACGACCGCTCAGCAATCACGTTAGACGGCGCCGTGTTTTGACAGCCGCCACGGCCGCACTACCACTTCATCGCCGCCGCGTGCCCTGAACAGGTGGACGACGTTTCCGCCGCCAATACGCAGCCGTCACCGCTCCCACCTACACACGCGCATTTTTTGGGATGGAATGAATGCGAGCAGCAGCAAACGTCCCGTCCCCAGACTCTATTTAAGTGCTGTCGCGGGTGAGCACGCAACCTGTCCATTCTCTCTTCTCCTCCTTCTCGTTTTGCTTCCTCTCAGCCACTCTCTCCCGCGCACACGCTACCGTCTCTCCGCTTGCTCCACCGCGGCCGGCTCCGGCTGGGCCTCAATTGAGCAAGAGGACGGATAGGCCGTCGCGCCGTCATCTGAACCCCGAGAACGACTAACTTATTGAACGGCTAACCTCTAACATCTAACATTCAACCCATTGACTCACTAACCTGCTGACACTCTAACTTACTGACTCACTGACCTCTAACTTGCTAACCCCTAACTTACACTAACCTGCTAACATTTACTCCTTAACGCTGTGTGTTCGTTTGTTACCACCGATCGAACACGTGGTGTGCGAGGCCGATCCGCGGGTCGACCGTCCCCAGGCTGTACATCGACGACCGTAGTTTCATGCGAGGACCGCCGCTCGGTGTGCCGCTACCCGGCTGGCGCAAGGTGAGCTCCTCTCCTGCTCTCTCTCTTGCTTTTGTTTCCTTATCGCATTTCTCGTCTACCGTTGTTGCCGCGGCGCGGTGACGTCGTGAGGCGCAACACCATACCCGTTCCTTGCGCGGCCGCCCTCCGCAGCGATCGCCGCTTCGCCGCCAGCCATGCATGCGCCATGCAGCTAGCTGGCTGTACGTGTGCATGCATGCAAGCAGTTGGCTGTATGTTTGCATGCATGCATGCATGCAACTCACATGCATGCAGCTAGCTAGCCGTGTGTATGCATATGCATGCATGCATGCAAGCAGCTCACATGCATGCAGCTAGCTAGCCATGTGTATGCATATGCATGCATGCTTGTAGCTCGCCCAAGCCCTTCACCTCACCATGCGCACACCCATTTAAAAAAAACCTGTACGTGAGGAGCTAAGGGCGGTCCCACCCGTCAGACCTTTTTTCCTTTTCTTTGTTTTAAAACTTTTCCAATCTTTTGAATTCTGTATCTCCCTCGTTTTAAGTCGGATTTGAACGAAAATTTCGTCAAAATCTTTCTAAAATCAAGATCTACGCAATGGCACTGGTTTGGTTTTTTTTTTGATTCTTTCCGGAATTTTTGGCTCTTTTTTTGTGTTAGCGAGTAGTTTGTGACGTTAGTATTCAACCGGACAGAGTACATCTGCGAGGAGGAAACTGAGCTAATTGAAAACGAACCCCCAATTGAGCAAGGCAAGTCACTACGCCCCCTTCCTCGAACATGTTGATCCTATTTTTATAAATGTGTTGATTACAAATAAAATTGCATACTAATTATAAAATGCGTACCTACCTTTGCTTAAGCCTTACCTTTGATATTGTTTATCCTTATGTATTTACACACCTTTGTTACCTGAGTATATTACTTTACGCGCGATTATTTACTCACCGCTTAGCCCTGCTTACATAGATGTTATACACTCCATATGTGTGATATGTGGATGTGGTTATACTGATCACTCGATGGGAGTGATTGATAGAGATCGGGTGGAGACATAAGCGCCACCCATAGCATGAAGACCTTTGTAAAAACCCAAAAACTTAATTAAACAAAAGTGATTTCGACTGGGACGGCACGGATAGAATATGGGTGGTTCTGGGAACGGTAAGCCGCCGACCCTGGTCAGTTAAGGACCGAGTCAAGAAGCTAAGCAGGAAACGAACCGAGTACGACCACACTTCTTGAGTGGGGTTAGACCCGGTGGACTAGGTTATTCTTGTGGGGTGGCACCCCAGACATGGTAGGTTCTGGATATCTGTATGGAAATGTGGAAGTGTGTGGTTTAATGACGTCAAGCTTTATATATGTATAATGTAACCTTCAATCTCGGGAGCACCAGGACTCCCCTCACAACCGGCTCGAGGTAGGAATGTGGCACCGGGGGTGCAATGGGGATTCATAGTCCTTGGAGCGGGTGCCGCCATGCGAGGGTAACTGAAAAATCAGGCCATGACAAGTCTCATGTGTTGGGTGTGTCATGGAGTGTGGGATTAAAAGCGTACATCCGCTGCAGTGTGAGTAAATTAAACTATTCGAATAGCCGTGCTCGCGGTTAATGAGCGCCGGGACTTGCATTACTCTTGACTAGCCTCGTCAATTTGTAATAATGCTTAAAATATGATGGGTGTGGAAGGTGTGACCTTGCCTGATGTGCAAAAAGGTCGTAGTGGTTAAAACTGTGGAAATTGGATGCGAGGGTAAACCGGACCAAGCGAGGCTTGGGGAAGGTGGATGAACCCTCGCAGGTTAATGACAACTTCAACTTAACGTGGTTTTCAGTTAAAACTGTTATGGCATAGGTTTGTGAAATAATTTGTGAAAACTAGCTTTATGCAAATAAACCAAGCCCTCCTTGAACCCCTATGAACATTATATGCATTCTGTAGTGGTGGCTTGCTGAGTACGGTTGGTACTCACTCTTGCTTATTTAAATTTTTTTTAGAAAAAGGTGTTGGTGTCGATCTGTGCATGTGCTATGCTGGTAAGGAGTTACCAAGGACGGCGGAATAGGGACCTAGGTTCATCAGTCGATGCGTGTGGGATAAAATGGACCGCCGCTGCTTCGCTTCCGCTACCTCATTTATTTGTGTTGGTATTTTGTGTTGTTGTCAACATGCTTGGTCTATTCGGATCCCATTTGGGCTATCCTTGTATTATTAATAGATTGTAAGACCTGTATGACGATGTCAGCTTGTGATATATAACTGTGTCATGTGTGTACCATCTACTGATCCAGGGAATGGTATTGTAATACACATGGGGTTTCCGGTATAAAAAAAACTGGAGGCTCACACGGTGGGCGAAGTGGCACATGAGGTGAAACTCGCCGGTAGGGAAGGCCCTGGCATCCATGAGCCTCGCAGTGGAGGTGCCTCGCTACCACTAGTAGAAGCTGATTTGCGTGTAAAAGTTGTTGGGCCAGTCACCTAGTCCTCCAATTCGGGGTTGAATATCACAACAGTCAAGGAGGGTGTGGGGACTGATGAGGATGGATGGCTCCTGCTCCCTTCTGGAGGCCGAGCACCGAAGATGCGCGTGGATGAAGGAAGGCTCAGAGATCATTGCACGCCACGCTCTGCAGACAGACTTGAACAGTAAAAGGGACTTGACGGGCAGCCAAGCCAAAATCTCCACCAAAATCTCCTCCGGCTGCTCCAGAACAGTAACTGAAGGCGGTGCCATCCTCTTCCTCTTCTTGTCCGTCGTCTTCACATCCATGGTGTCATCGTACATGCAGCAAACACACAAAGTGACTATGATGCTTAACTCAAGATTGCGGTGCACATATACAGTAGTAGTACACCCGTGTTATTCACAGAAGTTAACATAACATATTCCGAATCGGAGTCTCTATATCCCCCCTACCCAAAAAAAAATAAAACACCAAAAACGAATCGGAGTCATATGCGTCGAATTCTGAGATATCCACCAGGACAACGAAAAGAGAGCACTGCTCTTTTTTTGGGGGGGGGGGGTCTTTGTGGTAAGAAAGAATGAATCAAGTGAAAGGTAAAACCAAACAAACAGATGAACATACATACATCTTATACAACCGCGTGATGCAACAAAATTTAAATAAGCCAAGAGAAGAAAAACAAGATGGGTTTTGAAGGGATCGGAGGTGACTTACATCTCTCACCCCCACACTGGTACAACTCTTGATGCATCCTCCTCCACTCTCAGATTGCGATTCTGCCGCAGCACTGTGGCGGTGACCGCCTAAACACGGGTCTACCGGTACCCCTCCCGACCGCCATCTATGGAGATTGGTTGGATGGATGGATGGACGGAGAGGGTTCCGGCGGCTTGGGACTCTCCTCTCCTGGGCTCCCGGAGGAGGGGAATTGGGGAATTGTGTTGCCAAATGCGACATTCGCCAGCTCGGCCCATCAAGCACATGAAAAGCTAGGCCCAACTAATTAAGCGACTGGTACGGCGCAAGCATATTTGCACATAGGAGCAGTGCGTCAAGCATCACCAAAGAGACGTGCTAAATTTCATCCCCAAACTTTTCCATTTGCACATTGGAGTAATTCTGAAGATTTATGTACATACAATTGATGGTTTCTGAAGATTTCTGAAAAACTGTACAATCTGTGAACTAGAGTATACAAACAGATTCAGAGAATAGATATTACTCTATGTCTCACTGAAGGAGTAAAATCTCTTACTAGTGCAGAAAAGTTCAGATAACTGAAGGGGTACTATGAATCTTATACAGAATTGGTGACTTATGCAGAATTAAGAGTATAAAGATTTAGCTGCTCCGGCTGGAGGAGTCCTCGCCACGGCTGCACTGGCGCAGCAACACTTCTTCCTGCGACACTTGAGAGGACATGCTTTCCTTGAAACTCATTTCAGTAATATCCCTTGAGAGGAAGTATTTATATCTGCCTAATACATCTTATATTATCAAATGGAGGAAGTATTTTACCTTAATCATCGCTAATGTGGGTAAGAAACAAAAGAAAAGTCTTTTTAAGAAGCATCGTGAATATAAAATTCACACAAGAAACAAAGATGACTGATATTAAATGACATATCATCTCTTGTGCATATCTTTAAGTTATCTCTTTAATATGAAGATTGCAGAGACGATATTCGTACCCACCATTATAGGTGTATTGCGGAGAGAAAAGAAGCTGAGAAGGCAACAAAATGGAGTTATATATACAGTGATATATATATGTACAATATATATTCTGTACGACAGTTCGTATTAATCACTTGCTCTGTCAACAGGTAACAGGAAAGCAGATTGATTTTCAAAAAGTCTCATGACACACACATGAGATATGATGAACTGTAAAGTACCTATAAGTTTTTCCAGGACATTAAGTTGATTAGTTCATCAAATTAATACTTCCAGTAGAATGCCATCAAAATAACAAAACGCATGAAACAGAAATAGCGGGGCGGCGGCATGTGGAAGAGCGGCGTGGTGATGTCAAAGTCAGAAGACGGGGCAGGGACAAGAAGGAGTGGACACAAATAGTTAGACCTACAATGTAAAAAAAAACACCTTTTGGTTTGACTTGGAGCGTCAAACAAATATGCACTTACTCTAGCTTGACTTTGTGGAAGACGCCCGATTGAATGATCTCCCGTGGGTTCTATTATCATGTATTCCTGGAGCTGATTTCATTCCAGTAGTTTCTTTTTTACCAACTTCTCTGTTTCTGTCAGTATAAAGGAACGTCTTCAATCAGAGAAATAAAAAATGGCCAATAAAAGATACCTAGCATGACACATCAGCTACGCCATGTCCACTTGCTAGTCAGGCAACATAACCGCTCCGTTCGGTGGGCTTCTTTCGCTGCTCTCTTCACGCTTGCTTTACAAGTACTACCAAATTCAATAAACTGTTCATTCTAATTCATAAACTAAGCTGGTTTCTATTTAAGGGTCATGTGAGACGGATGGAGGAAAGATATGGATGTAGTACTCATCGATTCATCATTCATCATCTTCTAGTATTAAATAGGCCAAGCAACATCAGCACTGCACATTATCAGGGAAAATATCAGCAGCACTGGGTTTACATAATTCTGGAACTTGTTTCCGTTCTTTTCCCCTTAGTTTTTTGGCTTTTCGTTTACGAAAGTTTCTATACACGGAAGAGATAGGTCATAGAGTTTATATCTATCTGTCCTCCAAGAAAAACAGAAACTACTCCTATATATTTACAAGCTGCTTTGCTGACGCTTCAGATCTTCACTTCCCGAACGTCACTCTGTCCAAAGGGGGTGCCACAGCCTGGGCATTTACGGTGGCGGATCTCATGGTTCCTCTGGATACATGGCGAGCAGAATAAGTGGAAGCATTTGGTGATCACGACCTGCAAAAAAAGTCCAGGAGAGGAACAGAAATGCCGTCAACAGCGGTAACAGAATTGGCTGTCGCATGTAAG